>JAQZBX010093927.1:0-12090 GCA_029593785.1 Cabassous unicinctus | reverse complement strand
AAGAAGTACAGGACATAGATGCAAAAAACTACAAAACAATGTGAAAATAAATCAATGAAGACGAAAACAAATGGAAAGACATTCCATGTTCATGGATTGGAAGACTATCATGAAGATGTCAATCCTACCTAAAGTGATTTGTAGAGTCAATGCAATACCAATCAAAATTCCAACAGCCTACTTTACAGAATTAGAAAAGGCAATTACCAAATTCATTTGGAAGGGAAAATGTCCCAGAACAGCCAGAAAGCATTCTAAAAAAGAAGAGCAACATGAGAGTAATTTCACTACCTGACCTTGAAACATATTACAAAGCTACAGTGGTCAAAACAGCAGGGTACTGGCATAAAGACAGACACATTGATTAGTGGAATAGAATGGAAAGTCCAGAAGTAAACTCTCATCTCTACAGTCAACTGGTTTTTGACAAACCTACCAAGTCCATGTGTGATGGTTAGGCTAATGTGTCAACTCGGCCAGGTAACTGTGTCCAGGTGTTTGTTCTAGCAAGCACTGGGCAAATTGTAATACAAGAGCATTTATGGACTTCAATCACCAATGAGTTTACTGCGTGGATGGCTGATTACATCTGCATCAATCAGGGAGATTACAGCATCAATGGGTGACGCTTTTATCCAAACAGTTGAATGCCTTAAAAGGGGAAGTGATTTCAGCATTCAGAGAGAATTTCCCAGCTCCTCGTTGGACAGGCAACTTCTTCCAGAAACTCATCAAGGACCTTTCATCGGACTTTCATCAGAGCCCCTGGTTTGCAGCCTGCCTGCGGAACCTGGACTTGTGCATCCCCACGGTTGCGTGAGAGACTCTTTTAAAATCTCATATTATTGACAGATATCTCCTGTTGATTCTGTTTCCCAAGAGAACCCTGACTAATGCAGCTTGGTACCAGGAGTGGTTCTTGAGGAACACAGTCTTAAACATGGTATGTCTGAGGTGGTTCTGGGAGTTTTGTAATTGGCTCTCTACTCTAATTGGACTCAGGGGTACTAATGACTCCCTTTCCAATAATGAAGAGGTTGCTAACAGTCCATGGCATGAGCTGGCAATAGAGATACGCAAAATAGCATCACTGGATTCCCCTACTTCCACGCTTATAAGCAAGGATCTGGGTGAGAGTGTTTTCAACACCTTAACAGAATTTTGTGGAGTCAGAAAGTATAATGATGTTGGCTGGCTCCTCTTAGATACTCTGGATACAGTTACAAAAGAAAGACATGAGCTAAAGTCTCCAAATTTGAAACTTAAATGCCGCATGAATGATATGAAAGTTTCTACGTGTGCCTTGAAAGAAAATCTTGTCTCCTGTAGCCACAGACTTGAGATATCTGAGAATCAAACTGAGACTCTCATTGTACGAGTAGCAGAATTACAGAGGAAACTAAAATCTCAACCTCACAGGGTTTCTGCAATTAAAGGCATTGATTGGAAAGGAGTGCAACCCCGAGGATTGGGATGGAGACATATGGGATGATGATAATATTGGTGGGGACACTGGAACCATAAATTCTGCTGAGACTTTACCAGATAAACCTGCGATGGCCTGCCCAGTGGAGACCACACCTTGTCAACCTTTATCATCCAGCCTCCAGCCTGCCCCAGGGAGTCTTGACTTCCTTCCAGCCCTGAGGTGGGTACAAGCCAAAGGGAAGCCTGCACTGCCCAGCCTCTGGCTTGCCCCAGGGAGTCTGGACCTCCTCCCAGCCCTGAGGCAGGTACCAGCCAAACTCCAGCATGCACTGCCCAATTCCAGTCTGCCCTAAGGAATCTGTCTTCCAACCCCTGCCTGAAGAGATTAATCCTGTCTCACCAGAAGAAAATGCAAAGGAATGCCCTCAGCTCAGTAGCCTGCAAGACATCTCTAATCCTTCTCCTTACCCACACCCCACACCCCTCTTGTCTTCCAGACCCATTACTAGACAACAAGCCCCCAAAGGTGAAATACAAAGTGTGACCCATGAGGAAGTATGCTATACTCTGAAAGAACTGCATGAGTTTTCCAACTTATAGACAGAAATCAGGGGAATATGTGTGGGAATGGATACTAAGGGTATGGGATAATGGTGGAAGGAATATAAAGTTGGATCAGGCAGAATTTATTGATATGGGCCCACTAAGCAGAAATTCTGGATTCAACGCTGTAGCTCGAGGGATTAGAAAGGGCTCTAACAGTTTGTTTGGGTGGCTGACTGAAGCATGGACCAAACAATGGCCTAGTATGTCTAATGTTGAGATGCCTGATTTACCGTGGTATACAGTAAACAAGGGGATTCAAAGGCTTAGAGAGATTGGATTGCTAGAATGGATTTCCATTTGAGACCTGCCCACCCACCCCAGGAATGTCCAGAGGACACACCTTTAACCAGGACTGTGAGGAATATATTTGTAAGACTAACTCCATCTTCTCTGAAGAGCTAGCTCTGTGGTTGCTCTTCTCTGCAGTCCAGATATTACTGTAGGGAGGGCTGTAATGGAACTGGAATCCTTAAACATTATGGGGATGATCGGATCTAGGCCCGGTAAAAGTCAAGTATCAAGTCAAGTATCGGCAGTTAATCGCCAAAGGCAAGGTGGGCATGGCTACCGCAATGAAAGACAGATTCAAAACAGCACACAGAATAGTCTGAGTCGCATGGAGTTATGGCGTTGGCTAATAGATCATGGGGTACCTAGAAGTGAAATACATGGGCAGTCTACTAAATTTCTTCTGGATCTGTATAAGCAGAAGAGTTCTAGGTCAAGGGAACAAAACCCTAACTCAAATTACAGATGCAGAGAATCACGGCCACTTAATCAATTCCCAGACTTGAGACAGTTTACAAACCCAGAGTCCCTTGAATGAGGAGAAGGTCAGGTCCCCTTGGGGAAGGATCCTGTTAAACTGCCAAAAATGTATACTGTTAACCTTCCTCCCACCTTTCCCCAAGGAGACCTATGGCCTTTTACCAGAGTAACTGTGCATTGGGGAAAAGGAAATGATCAGACATTTCGGGGATTATTAGACACTGGCTCAGAAGTGACATTAATTCCAGGAGACCCAAAATGTCACTGTGGCCCACCAGTTAAGAGTAGGGGCTTATGGAGGTCAGATGATTGATGGAGTTTCAGCTCAGGTCTGTCTCACAGTGGGTCCAGTGGGTCCCCGGACCCATTCTGTGGTTATTCCTCCAGTTCCAGAATGCATAATTGGAATAGACATACTCAGTAACTGGCAGAATCCCCACATTGGATCCCTGACTTGTGGAGTGAGGGCTATTATGATTGGAAAGGCCAAGTGGAAGCCTCTAGAACTGCCCCTGCCTAGCAAAATAGTAAATCAAAGGCAATACCGGATTCCTGGAGGTATTGCAGAGATTAGTGCCACCATCAAGGATTTGAAGGATGCAGGGGTAGTGATTCCCACCACATCCCCTTTCAACTCAATATTAGTCAGAGTCCTCTAGGGAAACAGAATCAACAGGAGATATCTGTCAGTATTACTGTGTGAGATTTTATGAGTCTCTCACGTGACGGTGGCAATGCACAAGTCCAGGTTCTGCAGGCAGGCTGCAAACCAGGGACTCCGATGAAAGTCCAATGAAGGTCCTTGATGAGTTTCCAGGAGATGCTGGCTATCCAAAGACGAGCTGAGAAATTCTCTCTGAATGCTGAAATCACTTCCCCTTATGAGGCATTCAACTGATTGGATAAAGCATCACTCATTGCTGATGGCAATCTTCCTGGCTGATGTAGATATAATCAGCTATCTATGCAGTAAACTCACTGGTAACTAAAGTCCATAAACGTCCTTGTATTACAACTGGCCCAGTGCTTGCTTGACCAAACAACTGGGCACAATTACCTTGCTGAGTTGACACATTAGCCTAAGCATCACAGGGGGGTAATATCTCGGAATGGAATTATTGGATTAAAGGGTATATTGAATGTTGTTTTATGAGATAATGCCAAATGATTTTCCAAAGTGTTTTTACCAATTTACAGTCTCACTAGCAATGTATAAAAGACATTGTTGATCCATATCATTGGCATTTTATGACTGTGTATGTGTGCGAAAGAAATGGTTATAAGACGGGATCTCTCTGTAGTTTTGATTTTTTGATTACTAGTGAGCTTGCATAGCTCTTTATAAGTTTACTGACTATATGTGTTTCTTCATCTATGAAAAATTAGTCAAGTCTTTTACCTATCTATTGAGTTATATATTCCTCTTTTTAAAGATTTTTATTGTAGTAACATATACATGACATAAAATTTCCCAAATTAACCACTTTCAAGAATACATTTCAGTGGAATTAATCACATTCACAATGTTGTGCTACTATCACCACTATCCATTACCAAAACCTTTTCATTACCCCAAACAGAAACTGTACCCATTAACTCTCATCGTACCTCTCCTTCCCTAGTAATTTGTCATCTACTCTCTGTCTCTATGAATTTGTACAATCTAGTTATTTCGTGTAAGTGAAATCATACAGTATCTGTCCTTTTGTGCCTGGCTTATTTCAATCAACATGATGTCTTCAAGGTTCATCCATGGAGTTGCATGTATCAGAACTTCATTCCTTTTATGGCTGAATAATATTCCATTGTATGGATATACCACATTTTGTTTATCCATTCATCTGCTGATGGACACTGGGTTGCTTCCACATTTTGGCTATTATGAATAATGCTACTATGCACATCAGTGTACAGATATCTGTTCAAGTTCCAGCTTTCAATATTTTGACGTTTTTATCTAGAAGTGGGATTGTCAGGTCATATGGTAATTCTATGTTTCACCTTTTGAGGAACCACTACTGTTTTCCACAGAAGCTGCACCATTTTACATTTCCACCAACAATGTTCCTATTTTTCCACATCTCGCCAACACTTAACTATATTCCATTATTTTAATAATAGCCATTCTAATGGGTGTGAAGTGGTATGTCATTGTGATTTTGATTTGCCTTTCCCTAATGGCTAGTGATGTTGTATTAGTCTGCCAAAGAGGCTGGCAATGCAGAGTATCAGAAATCTGTTGGCTTTATAAAGAGTATTTATTTGGGGGAAGCGGGAGTGGCTCAGTCGATAGAGCCCCCGTTTACCATATGGGAGGCCCCAGGTTCGCGTCCCGGGGCCTCCTTGTGAGGGCAGGCTGGCCCGCGCAGCCTAGTGGGCTGATGCAGCAAGCCCTCACAACAGGAAGCAGGTGTGGCTCAGTCGATAGAGCCCCCGTTTACCATGTGTGAGGCCCTGGGTTCGCTTCCCGGGGCCTCCTTGTGAGGGCAGGCCGGCCCGCCCGCAGCGCGAGGGGCTGATGCAGCAGGACCTCACAGCAAGGGGAAGATAAGCAGACATGGAGAAGACACACAGTGAATGGACACAGCAAGCACAAGCAGCAAGGAGGGGATAAATAAATAAAATAAAATAAAATAAAATAAAATAAAATAAAAAAAAGAGTATTTATTTGGGGTAAAAGCTTACAGTTACAAGGTGGTAAAAAGTCCAATTTGAGGTTGCTTTCTCACCAAAATCAGTTGTGCCATGTGTTGAAGCAAGATGGGCACCGATCTCTGGCTGGTCTCTGCCTTCCCTTCTGGGCTTCCTCTTCCTTTTGAGGATCTGCTGCTCTGCTTCTTCCCAATTTCTGATGCAGGCTGGCATAGGGCTTGACTCTCAGGACTTCCTGTTATCAGTCTCGGCTCTCTTCCCAAGGTCAGCTGGAAGTTACCTGGCAGAATGGTTTCTCTCTCCCCCGGGCTTTAGCTGTATGAACCTTCTCCTTTCTGTTACATGGCAGGATCAAAAATGAAAGAGTTGCTAAGGGGATGTGGCTCAGTGGTTGAGTTCCTGATTCACATGTACGAGGTCCCAGGTTCAATACCCAGTACCTCCTGAAAAAAAAAAAAGAGCTTTCTTTCCCCATGTGTCAGTGAGTGTCCGTTTCTATCAGACCCAGCTCATGGACAGGAACTCAACCTAAGTCACGCCCTAATGACAGTTGAATTAAAAAAAAAGCCCTAAAAGCAATCTTACCAGGTAATCTAATTAAAGGCCCCTCAACTGAATTTAATACAATCAAAGGGTACCACCCCCAGAGGAACAGATCAGTTTATAAACATAATCTTTCTCTTTTTTGGAATTCATAAATAATCTCAGACTGCCACAGATGCTGAACATCTTTTCATGTGCTTATTGGCCATTTATATATCTTCTTTGGGAAAATGTCTATTCAAGTCTTTGCCCATTTTTTAGTGGAGTTGTTTGTCTTTTTGTTGTTGAGTTATAGGAGTTCTTTATATATTCTGGATATTAGACCCTTATCATATACTTGGTTTCCAAATATTTCCTCCCATTCCATAGTTGTCTTTTGAGTTATATATTTCTTACTGATGGGTGGGCTTTTTTCATATATTCCCCATTCTAATCCTTTATTGAGTCTATGTGTTGCAAATATCTTCTAGTTTGTGAGTTGTTTTTTTTTTTCAGGGTAGGGAAGGGTTTCTTAAATAAGATTCTTAAGCATAATCCTTGCATTTGATTACATTAAAATTAAACAATTATGTGATGTAAAAGACATCATAAACAAAAGATGACAAACCACAGACAGAATTCATATGATAAAACATGAAAAATTGCGATGGTCATACCCTTAGGTACAGTCATTACCAATGACATAACTTCTTCATAATGTCAATTGAAATGTCCCATTTCCTTAATATCACCTCTTATCTTTCTAGCTCACTTCCTCTAACCCCCCAACTCTAACAACACTCTGACTCCATCAGGTCAAACAATCCATTGATTCTTCCACTTTTTCACAGTATCTCCTTACTTAGCTTAGATTCTATAGTCCAGCATTATAAACACTCCTTTGCATACACGCTCAACAACCTTGCACCTTTCTCTGTCATTGAACTCACTCAGTGAAACCCTAACCCTGGTTAAAACCAACCCTCCACCTATACTCACAGATTTGAACATACATGGAGAAAATAACAGGCATGCTCACTGGTCTTACTTTAAATTCATAATCATTAATGTCAAGGGAGCCATTAGGGTTTCCCTACAACCTTACTACATTTACCTAGCTTATACAACATTTCACTCTCCAAAATGACTATTTCCAATGAAAGTCCAATGAAGGTCCTTGATGAGTTTCCGGGAGATGCTGGCTGTCCAAAGATGAGCTGGGAAATTCTCTCTGAATGCTGAAATCACTTCCCCTTATGAGGCATTTAACTGATTGGATAAAGCACCACTCATTGCTGATGGCAATCTTCCTGGCTGATGTAGATGTAATCAGCTATCTATGCAGTAAACTCACTGGTAACTAAAGTCCATAAATGTCCTTGTATTTCAATTAGCCCAGTGCTTGCTTGACCAAACAACTGGGCATAATTACCTTGCCAAGTTGACACATTAGCCTAACCATCACACCCCCTCTTCCACCTTCCCATTCTATCTCAGAGAAATTCTTGCATGTGTGCCCCAGGACACACAAATAAGATTCTTTATAGCAGCATGATGCACAATAGCACAAGAATTGGAAATGATCCATATGTCCGTCAACAGGAAAATGAACATATAAATGGTGTTATATTCAGTACAATGGAATATCTTATGGCAGTGGAAATAAACCAACTATAGCTACACACAGTAACATGGAATAATCACAGTAACATAATGATGAAGAAAGCAAGGCTCAGATTACATGTAGAATATTATTTTTTTGTACAAAGTTCAAAAACAAGCAAAACCAAAAAAAATACTGTCAAGATGCATGCGTGTATACACACAAACACACACACACACACACACACACATGAGTTTTTTGTTTTTTTTTAAAGCAAGGGATTGATAAACATCAGATGCCACCTCTAGGGGTAGGTAGTAGATAGGACAGAGAAGGAGTACTTACATATAAATCGTTGCTAGTTTTCTATTTCTTGGATTGATCGGTGGTGTATCCATGGGTATTCACTACGTTATTGTGTCATGAACCAAGGATTATGATTAATCCAATTCTGTGTTACCCAAGTTCAAAAAAAAAAAATATTAGTCATAGCAAACATTTATATAGTACTTACCATGTGTCAGGCATGGTTCTAAATTCTTTTATGTTTTAACCCTTTCAATCCTTCCAATGAAGAGATGCTGATTATTCCCATTCTATAGATGAGAAAATCAAGGCACAAAGAGGTTAACAGTAAATCTTCCAAGGCCCAGAGCAGAGCTGGGATTTTTTTTTTTTTTTTTTGACGTACCAGGGCCGGGGATTGAACCTGGGACCTTGTATGTGGAAAGCCAGCACTCAACCATTGAGCTACACTGGCTTCCCTGATTTGGTTTTTTCATTTGTTTGTTTTGTTTTAAGGAGGTACCGAGGATCAAACCCAGGACCTCCTACATGAGAAAAGTGGGCACTCAACCACTTGAGCTACATCTGCTCCCCAGAGCTGTGATTTTAATCCAGGCTGGCTGGTTCCAGAGTCCATGCTGTTAACCACTACCCATAATGTGTCTAAGCAAACGAGATATGATTGTATTAGGGCTTAGTCATGAAGAAGAAATTATAGCAGAGTGCTTTCTGTTAACTATGGTAAAGGGCGAACCACATGAACAGCTCTGTTAAGTATGATAAAAATCCATGAACTGTACAATTTAAATGGGTAAACTTTATAGAACTTTTTAATAAAACTGTTTAAAAGAACACAAAACACAAATAAATGACATTACAATGAAAATGATCCTAAATGATTGTTTGCTACTGTAGGGATTTAATATATGCCTGTGGGTAAAAAAAATATACTTTTTCCTCAGGCCAAACAAAACAAACTTGTCAGGAGAGCACTCACTTTATGAAGAGAGATAAAATTTTAAAATTTCATCTATTTTTGTGGGTGGAAAAATTTTTTCAGACCCCGGCATCAGCCCATCTTAAATGGCTCTCAGCTTCCAAGATAAATTTCACATTGCAATCTTAATTGTCTGTGTACACTGAGGACACAAAAAGAGTAAAATCCTGGAAAAGGGTGAAAAGAGGGGCACTGGATTGAAAACAATTTTTTAATTGTACAGTTTTCTTCCATGTAAATAACTTTTATTTTGCTTTTTCCTTTTAAAGGAGATGGAAAAAGCACTTCATATAGAAAGCTAGTTGTAGTTGCTCTCCTGCTGGACTGTGTCTTCTAGGACCTTCAAATTGTACAGCTCCAAGGGGTCACCCTCACACCAGAATAGGCTATGGAACTTTTCCTCAAATTTTCCTGACTTAGGGCAAGGCACTGAAAAGGAGAAATCAACATGCTGCTATAGGTGTTCCAGGGATTTGTTAATAGTTTAACTGTTTTCATGGCCACAGAGATCTTCCTCACCCAGGTCAGCTGTCCTCACAAACCTGGCCATTGATCACAAGGAGACCAGATGAAAGCCTAGGCTGGACTTCAATTCCATTACCAACACCAGAAAGGGTTCAAAGTCCTGGTCCTCTTGCCATGAGTCACTTTCATCCTATCTCAGACCCTTGTAGAAATGAATAGAGTTGATGGTATACATTATAGTGAGTATAACTAAAACTGCTGATTTATAGATGTGATTGTGGCTGAAAGGGGTAGTCTGTGGATGTAATACTTCAATTGAAAAGAAGCTAAAGAATAATCTAGGGACATATGATTTCAGTGATAAATGAAGATTGTGGTTTATAGTATAAGAATGTTCTTCTTTTACAAAGTGTTAAGAATATGGTAATGCATGGGAAAATTACAACTTATGTAACTTATGGATGATTGTAATATTTTTGCAGCAATGGCAAAGAAGATATATCAATTCTAAGGGACACAAATAGAGCGGTATAAAGGGGCATGGGATTTTTTCTTTTGGAGTAATGAAAACATTCTAAAATTGACTGAGGTGATGACAGCACAACTCTGTGATGAAAACGAGAGCCACTGAGTGTACACTTTGAATGGACTGTACAAAGCCCGGACTGTATAATACAGTGAACCCTGTGGTGGAAGATGGGACTGTGGTTAACAGAACAAATATGACAACGTTCTCTTACAAACTATAAAAAATATATAATACTACAGGGCGCTAAAACTGGGTAGGTTTGGGGAAAAATACACCAAATATAAGATATTGACTATAGTTAGTAGTAATATTTTGACAATGCTTTTTCATAGTTTGCAATAAGTGTTTCACAACAATGAAAGGTGTTGGTGATGGGGTGATGTATGGGAGCCCTGTATGATGACATATATGTTTGTATTGTAAGTTCACAACTTTTCCTATACATTTTTACTTTATGTATGGTCAGGTATGAATGATAAACTTCAATTTTAAAAAAGTTAAAAAAAGATGCTAAAGTAAAAAAAAAAAAAGTATAAATCAGCTGATAAAAACTCACTAAGCAGCTTCATGCTTTAAGAAACACAAAGGAAATGAAAACAAAACAAATCACTTCTTTTAACTGCATTATGGACCCACCGTATTTTGTCATTATTCAGTTCTGTTGTAAACATACACACACACACACACACATCACAGGCTATATTTTGGTGCTTTCACTAGTAATGGGATCTAGGCCTTTGTAGTCTAACCATAAAACTTACCAGTCCTCTTGGCTCCAAGCAGGCCACCATCCCCTCAGGCAAGCTTTACTAGTGCAACCAGCTGTGGACAAGCCAACTAGTGCAGCCTCCATCAAGCTCCCTGGTATTTCAAGCCGCAAGCCACTAAGTCTGGCAGCTTCAAGGCAATGCCACACATCCTGGTCCTTGTTCAGCAGGCAATACTCCCTGAATTCTCTCTATTCTTTAGTTCCCTTAACCCCTATAATGAGGTTTGGGAAACTGTACTGATTTGATCATCATCTTTTTCTTTGATCAGTGAGTCAATAAAACAGGTCAATTTAGTTCAAAGTTCTGGAGCCTGATTTATCTGGATCGGTTATTGATATGAGTTATCAAATAATGGCTTAACTTCAGTTTCCCTTGGTGTTGTATTACTATAATCTTGAAACAGATTAAAACCCTCAATGTAAAGCTTTTTGAGTATTTTGAGCTTTGACAAATACTGTTTTTTAATCCCCTAGCATCTAGGTTTTTTATCTCTAAATACCGTCTCCCATTAAAAGAAACCAGAACTCTTTGGAGAAATGGTTGATATCCATTTCGGGGGCAGAAAATGTACCAGATAAGCCTGGAACAAAATAATGGAGAGGGGGAGAGGGGGAAGAGGATATAGATGAAACAAGATTGATATTTGTTAATTGTTGAAATCAGGTGTTGGGTACATGGGAGTTCTTTATTCTACTTTTATATATTTTTATTTTTTCCATTTTTAAGGAAAGCTAAATAAAATTGCTATTTTTAAAATTCTAAGAGTTTGAATTTTAGCATGCACATACTAAAACAAAATACATAATGCCATACAATGAAAAGTTAAATTTCTCTCTCACTCCAGCCCCTCAGCCCCTTAGGATAGCTCCTCAGGGTAACCTGGCAACAATTTTCTGGAGTATTCTTTAAGTTTCTATGAATATACAAAAAGATACATATAACATGTGTGTCTATAATTTTTAAAAACCACAAATAGTAGTATACTATACACATTGTTTATACATTATGAAGCTTTTAGCAGCTAGTTCTTACTTTTTTTTTTAATAACGACAACCATTTACTACCATTTACTGAAAGATAGTTGGTTGAATAGGTCAAACTGCAGGGTTCTTCTCTGGCATCTGGTATGACTGGACTTCAGTCACCTGGAGGCTTGGCTGATCTGGAATATCCAAAATGCTTCACTCCCACGGGCATCTGATGCTGGCTGTCACCTGTGTGCTAAACCGGGTCTATCAACTAGAGTGCATCAGCTTGGGATTCTCGTGGCATAGTAGCTGGCTCACATAGTAGCTAGTTTTGAATCAATGAGTATATCTACAGACTATTTTACTGGATTATGCTTTACATACCTACTTAATTGTGGGCCTCTTTCAAATTTCTTCGATCAAATCCAGAGATGAAAGGCCCAAATCGTTTTCCTCAAGCTTATTCAGAAAGAGAAGCGGGACTAATACAGCGCTGA
>JAQZBX010093926.1:0-12091 GCA_029593785.1 Cabassous unicinctus | reverse complement strand
TTAGGGTTAGCTTTAGTGTTAGTGTTAAGGTTAGTGTAAGTGTTGATCTTAGGGTTAGGGATAGGTTAATGTGTTAGGGTTAGGTTTATGGTTAGGCTTAACGTTAGGGTTATGATCAGGATTAGTTTTGGGTTAGGTTTTCGGGTTAGTGTTAGGTTTAGTGTTAGGGTAAGCCTTACAATTTGGTTTAGGATTAAGTTTAGGGTTAGAGTTAGGTTTAGGGTAAGGGTTTATGTTTAGGGTTAGGGTTAGGGTAAGTGTTAGGTTTTAGGTTAAGTTTAGGTTAGGTTTAGGGTTCAGTTTAGGGTTAGGGTTTGGGTTACGGTGTGGCTTTAAGTTTAGAGTTAGTGTTAGGTTTAACTTAGGTTTATGGTTAGGATTAAGTTACGGTTGCGGATATGGTTAAGATTAGGGTTTGGTTTATGCTTTTGAGTTAGGGTTAGGGTTAGGGTTAGGCTTAGGTTTAGGTTTAGGTATAGGGTTAGGGTTAGTGTTAGGGATAGGGTTAGTCTTAGGGTTAGAGTTAGGATTAGTGTTAGATTAGGGTTAGGGCTTAGGGTTACTGTTGGGAGAGGGTTAAGGTTAGGGTAAAGCTTATGTTTAGGGTTTGGGTTAGGGTTAGGGTTGGGTTTAGGATTATGTAAAGGTTAGGGTTAGAGTTAGGGTTAGGGTTTGCTTTAGGGTTAAGGTCAGGGGTAGGTTTAGGTTTTGGTTTACGGTTAGGGTTAGTTTAGGGTATAGGTTAGGGTTAAGTTTACTATTAGATTTAGGGTTAAGGTGATAGTTAGATTTGGATTAGGGATTAGGTTTAGGGTTAGTGTTAGGGTTAGGGTTGGGTTAAGGTTAAGGTTAGTATTAGGATTAGTGTTAGGGTTAGGGTTAGGGTTAATGTTAGGTTTGGGTTAGGGTTAGGGTTAGGATTGGGTTTAGGATTAGGGTTAGGGTTAGTTATAGGGTTAGTGTTAGGATAGGGTTATGGTTTGGGTTAGGGTTAGGGTTAGGGTTTACACTTAAGGTTAGGTTTAAAGTTAGGTTTAGGATTACAGTTAGGTTTAGGGTTAAGATTAGGTGAAGGTTGGGGTTAGGGTTAGGTTTAGATTTAGGTCTCGTGTTTAAGGTTAGGGTTAGTGTTAGGGTTAGGGTTGGGTTAAATTTAAGGTTAGTATTAGCTTTAGTGTTAGTGTTAGGGTTAGGGTTAATGCTAGGTTTGGGTTAGGGTTTGGGTTAGGGTTGGGCTTAGGATTAGGGTTAGGGTTAGTTATAGGATTAGTGTTAGGGTAGGTTTATGGTTTGGGTTAGGGTTATGGTTAGGGTTAAGGTTTGCACTTAAGGTTAGGGTTAGAATTAGGTTTAGGATTACAGTTAGGTTTAGGGTTAGGGTTAGGTGAAGGTTAGGGTTAGGGTTAGGTTTAGATTTAGGTTTAGGGTTTAGGGTTAGGGTTATTGTTAGAATTAGGGTTAGGATTACAGTTAGGTTTAGGGTTAGGGTTAGGTGAAGGTTAGGGTTAGGGTTAGGTTTAGATTTAGGTTTAGGGTTTAGGGTTAGTGTTAGTGTTAGAATTAGGGTTAGGTTTAGGTTGAGGGTTATGTTAGGGTTAGGGTTTAGGGTTTTTTTTTAGGGTGTTAGTGTTAGGCTTACTTTTAGGGTTAGGGTAAGGGTTATGGTTAGATTATGGTAGCATTAGGTTTGGGTTCAGGTTTAGGGTTTAGGGTTAGTGTGATTGATAGGTTTAGTTTTAAGTTAAGGGCTAAGTTTAGGTTTAGGTTTAGGTTAGGATTAGGCTTTATGGTTTGTGTTAATGTTAGGCTTATGGTTTGGGTTACGGTTATGGTTAAGTTTGGGGTAAGGTTTAGGCTTAAGTTTAGGGTTAGGCTTAGGTTTTAGGTTTAGGATTATTGTAAGTGTTGAGCTTAGGGTTAGTGTAAGGGTAAAGTGTTAGGGTTAGGGTTTGGGTTAGGCTTAGGTTTAGGGTTAGTGTTATGGTCAGGATTACATTTGGGTTAGGTTTTAGGGTTAGGGATAGGGTTAGGTTTAGGGTAAGGGTTTATGGTTAGGGTTAGGATTACGGTAAGTGTTATGTTTTGTGTTATTTTTAGGGTAAGGTTGGGGTTTGGGTTAGGGTTTGGGTTTTGGTTTGGCTTTAAGTTTAGGGTTACAGTTAGGTTAAGGTTATGGATAGGGTTAGGGTTAGGTTTCGTTTAGGGTTTTGGGTTTAGGGTTAGGGTTATGGTTAGGTTTAGGGATAGGTTTAGAATAGTGTAAGGGTTAGAGTTAGGGTTAGAGTTAGGCTTAAGGTTAGGGTTAGGGATACATTGAGGATTATTTTTACAGTTAGGGTTAGACTTAGGTTTAGAGTTAGGGTTAGGGTTTGTGTTTGCATTATGTTTAGTGTTAGGATTACTCTTAGAGTTAGGTTTAGGGTTAGGATAATATTTAGGTAACGGTCAGGGTTAGGGTTAAGGTTAGGGTTAGGGTTTAAGATAAGTTTTAAGGTTAGGGTTTAGGGTTAGTTTAGGGTTAGGTTTAGGCGTACGGTTAGGTTTAGAGTTAGGGTTATGTTAGCGTTAGTGTTAGGGTTAGGTTTAGAGTTAAAGTAAGGCTTACATTTAGAGTTAGCATTAGTTTAATGTTAGGGTTAGGTTTAGCATTTGGGAGAGGTTTGGTTTTATGATTAATTTTAGGGTTAGGCTTAGGGTTAGCGTTAGAATTATTGTTAAGGTTAGGCTTAGGGTTAGGTTTAGGGTTTGGTTTAGGTTAGGGTTAGGGTAAGGTTTAGGGTTAGGGTTAATTTAGGTTTAGGTTTAGGGTTAGCTTTAGGGCTATGGTTAGAGTTAATGTAACGGATAGGTTTAGGGTTAGGATTAGGTTAGGTTTAGGGTTAGTGTTTAGGCTTACGGTAAGCTTTAGGGTTTGTGTTAGGGTTAGGGTTAGTTTTAGGGTAAGGGTTTGATTAGGTTTAGGATTTAGGGATAGATTTTCGGTTAGGTTTAAGGTTACAGTTAGAGTTAGGTTAGGGTTAGGGTTAGGGTTTTGGTTAGGGTTTAGTTTTAGTGTCATTGTTTGGTTAGGGTAAGTTGTAGAGTTAGGATAAGTTTTTATGGTTAGTGTTAGTGTTATGGTTAGGGTTAGTGTTAGGTTAGGGTTAGGGTTAGTTCAGGTTTAGGGTTTGGGTTAGGTTGAGGCTAAGTGTTAGTGTTAGGATAAGTGTTAGTGTTAGGGTCAGGGTCAGGGTAAGGTTAGGTTTAGGGTTAGGTTTAGTGAAGGGTTAGGTTTAGGGTTAGTTTAGTGTTATGTTTAGGGTTAGGATTAGGGTTAGGGTTTGGGTTTGGGTTTGGGTTTGTGGATAAGGTTAGGGTTAGGGTTAGGTTTAGGTTTAATTTAGGTAAGGGTTTACAGTTAGGTTTAGAGTTAGTGTTAGTGTTAGCCTTAGGTTTAGAGTAAGGGTGAGGGTTAGGTAAGGGTTGGGTTTGGGGTCAGATTAGGGTAAGGGTTCGGGTTGCCTTGCGGTTAGGGTTAAGGTTAGGATACATTTAGGGTTAGGGTTAGGGTTAGGATTCGATCTAGGGTTTAGGATTTGTGTTTGGGTTAGTGTGAGGTTAGGGTTAGGGTTAGGTTTAGGGTTAGGGTTTGATTTATGGTTAGGGTTAGGGCTAGGGTTAGAGTTAGGGTTATCTTAGGGTTAGGGATTGGGTTAGGGTTAGGGATAGGTGTAGCTTAGGGTTAGGGTTCCAGTTATGTTTAGATTTAGGTTTAGGGTTTAGTGTTAGAATTATGGTAAGGGTTATTAGTTTTAGGGTGATGATTGTGTTAGGGTTAGGGTTTAGGGTTATTGTTAGTGTAAATGTTAGGGTTAGGCTTATGGTTATAGTTAGGGTTAGGGTTATGGTTACGTTAGGATTAGCGTTAGGTTAGGCTTAGGCTTTAGGGTTAGTGTGATTAGTAGGATTCGGTTTAGGTTAATTGTTAGCTTTAGGGTTAAGGTTAGGTTACCATTAGGGTTTAGGGTTAGTGTTAGGGTTAGGGTTAGGGTCAGGGTAAGGTTAGTGTTTGGGTTATGGTTAGGTTTAATGAAGGTTTAGGTTTAGGTTTAGGGTTAGTTTAGTGTTAGGGTTAGGGTTATGGTTAGTTTTAGGGTTTGGGTTGGTGTTTTGATTTATGGTTAAGGTTACGGTAAGGGTTCGTTTTAGGTTAGGTTTAAGGTTTACAGTTAGGGTTAGAGTTAGTCTTAGGGTTAGTCTTATGTTAGGGTTAAGTTTAGTGTTAAGTTAGGGTTAGGGTTTAGGGTCAGATTAGTCTAAGGGTTCGGGTTACGCTTACGGTTAGGGTTAGGGTAAGAGTTATTGTTAGGTTTAGGGTGAAGATTGTGTTAGGGTTAGGGATTAGGGTTATTGTTAAGGTAAATGTTAGGGTTAGGCTTACGGTTATGGTTAAGTTAGGGTTAGGGTTAGGTTTAGCATTAGGTTTTAGGGTTAGTGTGATTGATAGGGTTAGGTTTAGGTTAAGGGTTAGGTTTAGGGTTAGGGTGAGGTTACCATTAGTGTTTAGGGTTAATGGTAGGGTTAGGGTAAGGGTTAGGTTAGGAATAGTGTTGAGGGTTAGTATAAGGGTTAGGGTTAGGGTTTGGCTTATGATTAGGGTTAGGGTTATGGTTAGGGTTACGGTAAAATTTAGTGTTACAGTTAAGTTTAGGTTTAGGGTTTAGGGTTAGGGTTAGTGTAAACGTTGAGCTTAGGTTTAGGGTTAGGGTAATGTGTTAGGGTTTGCGTTAGGGTTGGGGTTCAGGTTAGGCATAGGGTTAGGGTTATGATCAGTATCAGGTTCAGGTTAGGTTTAAGGATTACAGTTATTGTTAGGTTTAGGGTAAGGATTATGGTTAGGTTTAGGATAAGGTTTAGGGTTAGATTTAGGTTTGAGGTAAGGGTTTATGATTAGAGTTAGGGTTAGGATTAGTGTAATTGTTTGCTTTGGGTTAAGTTTAGTTTAGAGTTAGGGTTCAGGTTACTGATAGGATTTCGTTTACCATTTTGCTTTAAGTTTAGGTTTAGGGTTAGTGTTAGGTTAATGTTATGTTTAGAGTTAGGGTTAAGTTAGTTTTATGGAGAGGGTTAGGATTACTGTTGGGTTAGGGTTTTGGGTTTTGAGTTAGGGTTAGTGTTAGGTTTAGGGTTAGGGTTAGGTCAGGGTTAGGGTTTAAGGATTGGGTTAGAGTTAGGGTTAGGCATAGGGTTTGGGATAGTGATAGGTTGAGGGTTATATTTAGGGTTAGGGTTATGCTTAGGTTTAGTGTAAGGCTTAGGGTTAGTGTTAGGTTAGGTTTAGGTTTGGGGTTAGTGTTAGGGTTAGTGTTTGGATTAGTCTTATGGTTAGTGTTAGTGTTAGGTTAATGGTAAGGTGTAGATTCGGGTTAGGGTAAGGGTTAGGGTTTAGGATTCAGGTTAGGGTTAGTGTTAATTTTAGGTTTAGGCCTGGGTTTGGGTTAGGGATACGGTTAGGGTTAGGGTTAAAGGTTAGGGTTAGTGTTAAGGATAGGTTGAGTGTTAATGTTTAGGGTTAGTGTTAGGCTTAGGTTTAGGGATAGCATTAGGGTTAGCATTAGGATTAGGTTAGGTTTAGAGTTTAGGGTTAGGGTTAGAGTAAGTTTTAGGGTTAGGCTTAGGTTTAGGGTTAGGGTTGGGTTAGGGTTAGGGTAAGATTTCAGGGTTAGTTTAGGGTTTTGGTTTGTCTTATGGCTATGGATAGTGTTAAGGTTAGTTTAGAGTAAGGGTTAGGGTTAGGTTAAGTGTCAGGTTTAGGGTTAGCATTAGTTTAGTGTTAGGGTTTGTGTTACGTTTAGGGTTAGCATTTGGGATAGGTTTTGGGTTTATGGTTAAGTATAGGGTTATGCTTAGAGTTAGGGCTAGAGTTAGTGTTAGGGTTAAGGTTAATGGATTAGGGTTAGGGTTTGGGTTAGGTTAGGGTAATTGTTCAGTTTAGCGTTACGTTTAGGGTTTATGTTTAGGATTAGGGTTAGCGTTAGGGTTAGGTTTAAGATTAGGTTTGGGTTAGGTTTAGGGTTAGGGTTAGGGTTAGGTTTTGGTTTAGGGTTTTATTTATGGTTAGTGCTTTGGCTATGGTTAGGTTTAGGGTAAGGTTATGGTTAGGGTTTGGGTTAGGGTTAGGGTTAGGTTTAGGGTTAGGTTAGTGTTAGATTTAGGGTTAGAATTTAAATTTAACTTTAACATTAGGGTTAGGGTAAGAGTTAGGGTTAGGGTTAGTTTTAGCATTAGGGAAAAGGTTTGATTAGGGTTAGAGTTTAGGGATATGTTTACGGTTAGGGTTAGAGTTAGAGTTAGTTTAGGGTTAGGGTTATGGTTAGGGTTTAGGTTTAGAGTTAGTTTTACATTAGGACTAGGGTTAGAGTAAGGATTAGTGTTTAGGTTTAGGGTTAGTATTAGGGTTTGGGTTAGTGTTAGGTTAGGGTTAGGTTTGGTTAGTTATAGGTTTAGGGTTAGGTTAGGGTTAGGTTTCAGGGTTAGGTTTGGAGTTAGGGTTAATGTTAGGGTTAAGGTTAAGTTAGGGATTGTGTTAGGGTTAGGGATAGGGTTAGGGTTAAGTTAAGGTTAGGGTTAGGATTAGGGTTAGGGTTCCGGTTAGTGTTAGGGTTAAGTTTAGGCTTAGTGTTAGGGTAAAGTTACAGTTTAGTTCAGGGCTAGGGTTAGGGTTAGGGTTAATGTTAGGTTATGGTTAGGATTAGGGTTGGGCTTAAGATTAGAGTTAAGGTTAGTTTTAGGTTTAGGGTTAGGATTATTTTTAGGTTTAGGGTTAAGTTATGGTTAGGGTTTTGGTTAGTGTTACGGTTAAAGATTAGGATTAGGGTTAGGTTGAGCATTATGTTCAGGGTTAGGGTATGGCTAAGGTTTAGGGATAGGGTTAGGGTAAGGGTTAGTTTAGGTTTAGGGATTAGGGTTAGGGTTAGAGTAAGGGTTGGTGTTAGGCTTAGGGTTAGGGTTAGGTTTAGAGTAAGGGTAAGGGTTTAGGGTTATGGTTAGCGTTTCGGATAGGGATAGAGTTAGGGTTAAGGTTTGTGTTAGGGTTTGGCTTTAAGTTTAAGGTTTGTTTTATGGTAAAGGTTAATGTTAATTTAGGGTTAGCGTTTGGTTTAGGGTTAGGTTTAGTGATAGGTTTAGTGTTTAAGGTTAGGGTTAGTGTTTGGGTTAGGGTTATGGTTAGACTTAGGGTTAAGTTTAGGGTTATGTTTCGGTCAGGGTTTGGTTTAGGGTTAGCTTTAGGGTGAACGTTTTGTTAAGGTTAGGTTTAGGATTAGGGTTAGGCTTTGGATTACTGTTAGTGTTAGTGTTAGGACTAGGTTAGGGGTAGGTTTTAGGGTTATTGTTAGGTATAATGTTAGGGTTAGGCTTATGGTTAGGGTTAGGGTTTGGGTTATGGTTATGTTAGGGTTAGGGTTAGATTTAGGGTTAGGTTTTAGGGTTAGTGTCTTGGTTAATTTTAGGTTTAGGATTATAGTTAAGGTGATGGTTAGGATTAGAATTTCGGTAAGGTTTAAGGTTAGGTTTAGTGTTCGGGTTATCTTTAGGGTTTAGGGTTAGGGTTAGCTTAAGTGTTGAACTTAGATTTAGGATTAGGGTAATGTGTTAGCGTTAGGGTTAGGGGTAGGTTTAGCCTTAAGATTAGGGTTATGGTTAGGATTAGGTTAGGCTTAGGTTTTCGTGTTCGTGTTTGTGTTAGGTTTAGTTTAAGGCTTATGGTTAGGGTTACGATTGGGGTTAGCGCTAGAGTTCGGGTTAGGGTGATGTTTTAAGGTAAGTGTTATGGTTAGGATTCGGGCAAGTGTTATGTTTAGGTTATGGTTAGGCTGAGGGTTAGTGTTTTGTTTAGGGTTTGGCTTCAAGTTTAGGGTTAGTTTTAGGGTTAGGGTTAAGCCAGGTTTAGGGTTAGGGTTAGGTTATGGTTAGGCTAAGGGATTGGATTCGGGTTTGAGTTAGTGTTACGGTTGGGTTCGAGTTTAGGTTTAGGGTTAGGTTTAGGTTTAAGGTTAGGTTTAGAGTAAGGGATAGGTTTAGTTTAGGTGTAGGGTTTGGTTTAGGGTTAGGTTTAGAGTTAGGGTTAGGCTAAGGTTAGGGTTTTGTGTTAGTGTTTGAGTTAGGGATAGGTTTAGGCTTACGGTTAGGGTTAGGGTTATGGTAAGGGTTAGGGTTAGGGTTATGGTTAGGGTTATGGTTATGGTTAGGCTTAGGGTTAGGGTTAGGCTTAGGCTTAGGGTTATGCTTAGGATGAAGTTTGGGTTGGGTTTTGGGTTATTGTTATTTTTAGGGTTATGGTAAGGCTTATATTTAGGGTTAGTGTTAGGGTTTTGGTGTCGTTTTGGGTTAGATTTTGTCTTGTGGTTAGGGTTAGGGTTTAGGGTTAGGGATACGGTTAGGGTTAGGATAAGGTTCAGGGTTAGGGTTAAGTTAGGGTTAGGGTTACACTAAGTGTTAGGGTTAGGGTTTATAGTGAGTGTTGGTGTTAAGTTTAGGATAAGGGTTAGGTATAGGTTTAGGGTGAAGTTAGGGTTAGGTTTATGGGTAGTGTTAGAGTTTGGGTTAAGTTTTGGCTTTAAGTTTTGGATTATGGTTAGGTTTAGGGTTTGGGTTAGGGTTTTGGTTTTAGGGTTAGGGTTAGGGGTAGAGATGGGTTACGTTTAGGGATAAAGTTAAGTTTTGGTTTAGGGTTTGATTTATGGTTAGTGTTAGGGCTAGGGTTAGGGTAAGGGTTAGGTTAGGGTTAGGGTTTGGGTTAGGGTTAGGGTTAGGGTTAGGTTAGGGTTAGTGAAAGGTTAGGGTCAGGTTTAGTGTTAGTGTTTTGGTTTATGGTTAGCGTTAGGGTTAGTGTTAGAGTGAGGGTTAAGGTTAGTATTTATGGTTAACTTTAGGGTTAGAGTAAGGATTAGGATTAGGGTTAGGGTTAAGTTATGGTTATGGTTATGGTTAAGGTTGTGGTTTGGGTTAAGCTTTGGCTTTAAGTTAGGGTTAGGTTTAAGTTAGGGTTAGGGTTAGGGTTACGGTTAATGTTTGTTTGGCTGCTATGCAGTTGCTTTCATTCAAATGTGAACACACGATTGGGTTAGGGATAGTGGTAGAGTTTCGATTGGGTTAGGGTTTATGTCTAGGGTTAGTGTTATTGTTAGGTTAGGTTCGGGTTAGGGTTTGGATAAGGATTAGGGTTAGGGTTAGGTTTAAGATTATGGTTTGAGTTAGGGTTAGGGTTAGGTTTTGGGTTTAAGATTTGGGTAAGGGTTGAGGTTATGGTTAGGTTTAGGGTTTTGCATTATGGTTAGGTGAAGGGTTAAGGTTAGGCTTAGTGTTAGGGTTAGGGTGAGGTTTATGGTTAGGTTAAGTTTCGGGTTTAGTGTTAGTGTCAGTGTTAGTGTTAGGGTTAGGCTTAGGGTTTGGGTTAGGGTTTGACTTTAAGTTTTGGATTACAGTTAGGGTTAGCATTAGGGTTAAGTTAGGTTTAGTGTTAGGGTTAGGTTAGGGTTAGGGTAATGGTTAGGTTTAGTGTTTTGCTTAGAGTTTGGGTTTAGGGTTAGGGTTAGGGTTATGGTTAAGTGTTAGGGTTAGGGTTAGGGATAGGTTGAGGGTTATGTTTAGGGTTATGTTTAGGTTTAAGTTTAGGGTTTAAGTTAAGGTTAGCAATAGGGTTAGGGTTAGGTTTCGGGTGAGGTTTAAGTTAAGGTTAGTGTTAGATTTAGGGTTAAGCTTTGGGTTAGGGTTTGGGTTTAATTTTAGAGTTTGGGTTAGGGTTAAGTTTAGGGTTAAGTTAGGGTTATGGTTTTGGTTAGGGTTAGGTTTATTGTTAAAGTTAGTGTTTAGTGTTAGTGTTAGGGTTAGGGTTTGGGTTAGGGTTAGGTTTAGACTTAGGGTTAGGGATAGGTTTATGGTTAGTTGAAGGTTAGGGTTTGTTTTAGGGTCAGCTTTATGGTGAACATTAGGTTAGGTTTAGATTTAGGATTAGCGTTATGCCTAGGATTACTGTTAGGGTTAAGGTGAGGATTAGCTTAGGGTTAGGGTTTAGGGTTATTGATAGGTATAGTGTTAGGGTGAGGCATACTTTCAGGGTTAGGGCTAGGGTTATGATTATGTTAGGGTTAGGGTTAGCGTTAGGGTTTATGTTTAGTGTAAAGGTTAGGGTTAATCTTGCGGTTAAGGTTATGGTTATGGTTAGAGTTAGGGTCAGGTTTAGGGTTAGGGTTTGGATTAGGTTTAGGGTTTAGGGTTAGGGCTAGGGTAAGTGTTGAGCTTAGGTTTATGATTAGGGTAATGTGTAAGTGTTAGGGTTAGGGTTAGCCTGAGGGATAGGGTTATTCTTAGGATTATATTAGGGTTAGGTTTTAGATTTAGTGTTAGCATTAGGTTTATGGAAAGCCTTACGGTTATGGCTAAGGTTGGGTTAGGGTTAGAGTTTGGGTAAGGGTGATGGTTTATGGCTAGGTTTAGGGTCAGGGTTAGGTTTAGGTTTTGGTAAGGTGTTAGGGTTAGGTTTAGGGTTAGTGTTAAGTTTAGGGTTAGTTATGGGGTAGGGTTTGGTTTAGGTTTAGGTTTAGGATTAGGGTGATAGTTAGGTTTCGATTAGGGATTTAGATTAAGTTTAGAGTTAGGGTTAAGGTTAGTTTAGGGATAGGGTTTGGTTTAGGGTTAGGTTTAGGTTTAAGGTTAGGCTACGGTTAGGATTTAGTGTTAGTGTTAGGTTTAGGGTTAGGCTTACGGTTAGGGTTAGGTTTATGGTTATGGTTAGGGTTAGGTTTAGGGTCAGGGTTAGGCTTAGGCTTAGGGTTTGAGTTTTGGTTAGGGTTAGGTTTGTGTTAGGTTTTCGGGTTATTGTTAGGGTTAGGGTAAGGCTTACAGTTAGGGTTAGGGTTAGGGTTATTGTGTTGTTTTGGGTTAGGGTTAATGTTGGTGTTAGGGTTAGCATTTAGGGTTAGGGATAGGGTAATGTTTAGGGATAGGTTTAGGGTTTGGGTTAGCTTAGATTTAGGGTTAGGGTTCGAGTAAGTATAAGGGCTATTTTTTATGGTGAATGTTAAGGATAGGTTTAGGGTAAGGGATAGTTATAGGGTTAGGGTTTGGTTAGGGTTAAGATTAGAGATAGGTTTAGGGTTTGGGTTAGGTTTGGCTTTAAGTTTTGGATCATGGTTAGGGTTAGGCTTAGGGTTAAGTTAGGTTTAGTGTTAGGGTTAAGTTAGGGTTAGGGTAATGGTTAGGTTTAGTGTTTCGGTTTGAGTTTGGGTTTAGGGTTAGGGTTAGGGTTAGGTTAGGGTTAGGGTTTAGGGTTAGGGTTATTGTTTGCTTTAGGGATAGGCTAAGGGTTGGGTTAGTTTTAAGGGTCGGTTAGGGTTAGTGTTTAGGTTTAGTGTTAGGGTTAGGGTAAGGTTTAGGTTTGGGCTTAAGTTTACGGTTATGGTTAGGGTTAGGGTTAGGTTAGGGTTAGGGTTAGGTTAGGGTTTGTGTTAGGGTTAGGGTTTTGTTTTGGGTTAGGGTTTGGGTTTTTGGTTAGAGTTAGGGTTAGATAAGGTTTTGGGTTAGGTTAAGGTTAGTGTTTGGGTTAGGTTAGGGTTAGGGTTAAGTTAGGTTTAGGGTTTACGGTTAGGGTTAGAGTTAGTTAGGGTTAGGCTGAGGCTAGGGTTAGGGTTAGGTTAGGGTTAGGGTTATGGTTCGGTTTACGATTAGGTTTAGCTTTAGGGTTAATGTTAGTGTAAGGGTTAGGCTTATGGTTAGGGATAGGGTTTGGTTAGATTTAGGGTTAGGGTTAGCATTTGTTTGGCTGCTAAATACTTACTTTCTCTCAAACATGAATACCCGGTTTGGTTAGGGTTAGGTTTAGATTTTGATTTGTGTTAGGGTTTAGGGTTAGTGTTATGGTTAGGTTTATTGTTAGGTTAGGTTAGGGTTTAGGGTTAGGGTTACTGTTAGGGTTAGGCTTAGGTTAAAATTTAGGTTTAATGTTAAGGTTTGGTTTAGGGTTAGTATTAGGGTCAGGTTTAGGGTTAGGTTAAGGGTTAGTGTTACTTGGGTTAGGGTTAGTTCAGGGTTAGCATTAGGATTAGGGTTTGGG
>JAQZBX010093925.1:0-12094 GCA_029593785.1 Cabassous unicinctus | reverse complement strand
TGAGGATATGTAAAAACACTTTAAATATTATAGAGAAAATGATATATTTTCTCAAATCATATAATTGATGTAGTTGAAATTGATATCAGGTATGAATAACATGATCATTTGTTCTTATGGTACTGTGTTCCATATGAAACAAAAACAAGAAAGAACAGCCCTGATTAGTGAAGATAATTATCCTCTCATGGTTAATTTGAATTATGATGAATGTAATTTCATTTTATTTGGAAAATAAATGACTGCTCAACAAAAAATATAATGAATAGTTTAATTCTTTAGGAACAAATGATGAAAGAGGCTGATGTCATTTTATAAATTCCCCCTGAATCCCAGGGTATTTCAAAGACAAAATGTGATAAGTTAAAGTACAATGAGAAGGAAATATAGAAGGATATTTTTGTCATTGTATGATATAGATTATAATTTTCTAGGAAAAATTAATTAAGAACATATACTTTCATATCATATAAGTGAAAAGTTTCTATTAATTGAAGGTATAAGGAAAATAATAGGAAAAAATCCACCCACTAGAATAATTTCTGCAGTATTGGTTGATGATATATTATTAGCACAACTTATATGTAAATAGAAACCCTAAATGAAATCCAATCTTAAAATCAGTGTCAGAAGTGAGGATAATCTTGGGGATTTGGGGATTCATTAAAGTGACCCAGGTTTAATAAATCATATGATTTTTGAAAAGAAAGTAAGATAAGGCAGGAATTGATAAAAACCTAATTCTTGGATGTCCACTGGGTCACTCCTGGTATGGAGTTTCAGTGCTGCTGCACCTAATTACCAGAGGTAAAATTTACCAAAGAAATTTGGAATATACAGGACCAACTCCTGAGGAGTTCACTCTCTGGATGCATACGGCGATGCAAAAAATGAAGCTAAATATACAACCCCTTGTCCTCTCACAGCTGAGGCAACTTCCTCAGTTAATTGTAGAGGTAATCAATTTACTGATGATTTAAGTCCATGAAATATGCTCACAGTAACAATTATGCAGATGCTTACTTAACAAACAACTAAGTGCCATTACCTGACCAAGATGGCACATGAACCTACTCATCACAATATCTGTGCCATGATGCCAACCACCCCCAGGCAGCTGAAATTGTAGAAAACTTTAATGAACTCCTTAAAAAGGAGTTTTGGTGTTTACATCTTGACAAGTCTGTTACTGATGGATTGTCTGCTTTACTTGGTCCCTTCGGAAGTTGAAATCAGCTATTCCCTGGAAAAGAAAAATGGCCTTATCAGGCTTCATAGTACAGAAAGAGGTTGAAGGTAGTAGAGGGACCCAGGCTTTTCTGCATATCTGCCCTTAAACACATCAAAATGAGGATTGGTTCTGAAAGGGAGACCAAGGACATATCACTTGGGACTATCCTTTTCAACCACTGCCAGTGGATCATCCTGATTTTTACACCATTACACCAGCCACATAATTCCCAGGATAGTGGGTGTTTAGGGCCACCTGATGGAGAGGAAGGATTACAAAAGTGGGCCTTGAAATGCATAACAAACATACTATGAACCCACAGAGCCTGGTGCACATATCCTGGAAATTAATGTGCAAGGCCTACTCCTGGTTGGGCCACCAATACCTTTGTGAACATCATGGAAAATATTTGAGGAGTCTTGAGAACCTCATTTATCAGGAAGGGGAGAAGTTACACCAAAAGATATGGGCAAGGCACTAAGATCTAGGGGAAAGGTGTGATGTTATATCCAAAGGAAAAAGACAAACAGACAGGGTGGCCTTATAGGGCAAAGATAAGTTACTGAAAATTGTCTCCCATGGGAAGTGGCTGCTTGACTACCTTGTCAGGACTAGTTTCTTCTCCTTGCTCCTGTTTTCTACATATTTGGCCTGACAGCAACCTGGAAGGAAAACACCATTTCCAGCTGATGTGGGGCCATCATGGTTGCAGGGAAATTGAGCAACTGCTAAACCTACCATCTGACCCATTGACCCACTTCTGTGTCATAGGACATTCTTTTCTTGCCTATGAATGACTACACTGAATATGGAAAACCATGCATAAGAAATTTGCTAATGTGAAAATCATAATGAAATTATTGCTCATTTGTTTTCCTAAAGACTAGATGCTATGGAGACTACATCACAATCTTCTTCCTCATTGATATGACAGAAATGTTGGGGAATCTTCTCATTGTCACCCTCACCATTATTGACCAGTATCTCCATGCCACCATGTATTTCTTTCTGAAAAATTTGTTCTCAGATGATATTTCCTATATCTATGTCACTGTTCCAAAATCCATCACATACTCTCTGACAAACCACCATTCCATATCCTTTGTGGGATGTGCTTTAATTTTTTTCAATTTATTTATTGATGACACTGAGTATGTACTCTTTATAGTCATGTGTTATTGCTTCTATGCTGCCATCTTCCATCATTTGCACTAACACCAATAGAAGGATGTTGTTTATGTAGGAAAATATGGGAGGATTGGGGAGCAGGGCATATGGGAATACCCATATTTCTTATGTAACATTTATGTAATCTAAGTATCGCTAAAAAAATATATATATATATATATAAGAATGGAGATGGCATCATGGCCTAGTGAATGTGTCTATGGCTCCATTCAGGTTAGAAGTATATCTCTGAAAGGTTCTGTGGGTTCAATAAAATGCATCAGTTCTTCTATGCTGTAATCACTGCTTACACTTTTTTCTTCTGGATATCATATTTTATAACATACATTTATTATTTGCTAGCTGTTGTTTTGTTTTGAAAAGTTTAATTTTAATTATTGTTTCCTATGTTCAAATTTTTGTCACTGTCCTAAGGATACCATCTGCACAAAACAATTACAAAACTCTCTCCAGCTGCATGCCCCACTTCACAATGAGAACATAGTCCCTATTCTCTGGGTTGATTGTGTACTTAGGTTATACCTGATCTCCATCATCACTGAAACTTCTTATCTGTGTTATGCTCTCTATGACTTCTAATAATTAATCCTGTCATTTACAGCCTGAGAAGCAAGGACACGAAGGTGACTCACAGTAAAATATTCATTGGAAATTGACCCCAAAGACATAAATGTCTATAATATCCATAATTTCATTACCTATTAAATATATCAAATTATTTGATATATATGAACCTATTTATGAATTATTAGATATCTCTGGTTCCATGTTAACTCATAAATAGATTGTAAACATTTTATCATATTTTATAAGTCTATAGTTTTAGGAATGTCTTGACATTTTACACTTCATTGAAAAACTCAAAAGATGATGTTCTTATCAACAGTCCCCACATTTGAAGAAATTGCTTAATTTCCACTCATATTCACCAATACACACTTGTCTCCTGCTTGGGAGATTTTATGATTATATTTAAAATTATATGTTTTATTACAATTCTTGATAGTGACTTTTTCAGTTTTATTTTTGCTGTAGTTATATAATGAAGATGAATATTCCAGTGCAGTGATTTTTTCTCTTTCTTTGGTTTGTATTGCCAAAAATATTTTATGAGTTCACAGAGCTAATAGTTTTATAATAAAATTCATTCCCTTTTTGTGACATTACAAATATATTCAGAAAAGTCAGAGAATTTATGAACTTAATATACTTATAACAGGTGATAACAATTACCTATGATTAAATGACAATTTTAAGAGTAGTGATACTGCATGGCACAAAGCACAACTCTCATTATAAATTGCAATTTAAGAAAGAAGTATATTATGGTCATATGTCCAGAAATAGCAAAATTAGCAGAAGCCACATTTTCTTTCATCTTCACATTTTGTATTAATATTTCTAAATTTTAAGCTTTACTTGAATTTATTTGTATGTTTAAATAAATCTAATAAATTTAAATTTACTTACAATTACTTCTAAATTAATATGTGATACTTTTAATTTTAGTTCTGACTTCTAAGATTTAATTTTCTCTACTAGCATTAATTTTATCTCTACTCAATTTAAACTTACTTCTAATGTACTTCGTAATTTTAATTCATTTGCATGGAAAAATATCCTTTTCATTTATTTGTACTTTTGCTTGCTTGCATTGTCATTCACTTCATTCTTCTTCCTTATATTCTTCCCATTCTCTAACTGCTCTATTTCTGTTTCTTTTCTTGTTTATAGTTCTTTCCTTCAATCCTTAATAAGATATATATTTTTTTCTAGATTTCACTTCAGTTCATCTCATTTTCTCTACTGTTTATTTTCCTTCTACTCATGTTTATTTATCAGGTTTTAAGACATCTTGTGGAGTGAAATAAGCCAGACACAAAAGGGCAAATATTTTATGATATCAATGATATAAAATTAATAGAATAAGCAAATTTGTAGAGTCAAAATCTAGAATATAAGATATAGTGGGAAGCGTAGGGCTAGGGAATAAGGAGTTAGAGCTTAAAGTGTACAGTTCCTATTAGGAATGACAGAAATATTTTGGTAATTCATTATGGTGATGGTATCTCAACATTGTGAACATAATTGACAACACTGAAAAATATACTTAAAAGGATAAAAGGGGAAATATTAAATTAAATATGGAAACAGAATAAAAGTTTTATTTAAAAATTTCTGGAAACCACACTAAAGAAACAGTGAATGCTAAGTTAAAGCATGGAATTTAATTAATAGTACAGTTACAAAAAGGTCTTCACCAATTGTAACAAATATACCACATCAATGAAATGTGTTAATGGGGGCAGCATATATGGGAAACCTGTAATGTAGGCATCATTGTTCTGTAAACCCAGAACTCCTCTAATGTATATATATGACTCTATCATTGCTGTGGGTTAGAAGTGACATGGGTTTGACTACCAAGGAGTAGCATGATAAGACATTTTAGGGTGTACTGTTCTTTGTCTTGATTTGATGGTGGTTACATGAAGACTCATAGAATTTGCGAGAGTTGTTGTGTCACACAAGAGTCACAACTGTGGCAGAGGAGGATCACTGCTGTGGGGTGTCATTGATGGGGTGATGTGTGGGGAAGGGTACACCTGGGTCATGCCTCTAAGACATATGAATATGTTAAAGTGTTCATGAGGCATTTTTTCAATGGGTGGAAATCCACACAATAACCAAAAGAATATTGAATTCCCATCCTGGGGAGTCCTGCTACATTCTCTAATAGAATGGCAAGAATCCCCTGAGAATAAGGGCAGTGCCAAGTGAAGGAAGACAGACTGTCCTTGATATTGTTGATTGAACTTATCAACTTTTCCTTGTGAAATTGAAACTTGGCCTCGTATTATATCTAGCCCAAGAGTTACCTCCCAAAAGCCTCCTTATTGTTCAAATGTAGCCTCTCTCTAAGCCAAATTGAATATATATATGCACTACCTTCCCCCCAGCATGGGGCATGTCTCCTGGGGATGAGACTCCCTGGCATTAGGGTATTATTAACAAACACCAACTAGCAATGCATCTGGAAAAAGATCTTAACCAAAAGGGAGAAATATTAAGTACAAATGAGTTTTTATAGCTAAGAGATTTCAAAGTGAGTTAGGATGTCATTCCAGAGGTTATGCTTATGCACATTTCAACAGTATCTCATTGAATGCCATGATAAACAGTGCCTCAAATAACAGGGCTCCTGAAGGCTCTAGAGACATCCAGATAGAGATATCCAGATACCTTAATCAGGATAGACAAGCTTAAGAATTTGGCACTCTGTCAGTGGATTTTTCTTTGGAATTTAGGCTCTGGAGTGTAACAGAGATGGAGTCATTTATATTTTCCCCTATACATGGCTAATATGACCCTTTCATTTGATCCTGTAATTAACACTATACTTGTTAAATATATGTCCCAGAGAATTAAATCTTTGGTCCATTCATGTGCAAGTTGAGCCTTGAATATCAGCAGAGTTGGAACACCTACTATCTAGTTCATTGGACTCACCCAGAACAACTTAAAAGGAGATGATGATGCACAACACCCATCCTGAGGAACAGAGAATGTCTGCAAGTGAAAGCAACATAGTACATCCATCTGCCTCATGGAATCTAAGCCCCCTGTCAACTGGAAACAGAATGGGCATCACCATCCAAAATCCTCAAGATTGGGGAATGAACAATAGAATAAAGTAAAGTTATTATTATTCTATTATAGACATTTCTAGGCTATCAATTGAAGAACTTTCTGAGGGTAGGGAGAGGGAAGAATAGGTGTACTACTGGAACATTTTTTCACCTTGGAATTTTCCTGCATGACATTGCAATAATGGATACTGGTCATTACATATTTTGTCATAACCTACAAAATTGTGTGGGACTGAGTGCAAACTATAATGTAAACTATAGCCTAGAGTTAGTAGCAATGCTTCAATATGTGTTCATCAATTGTAACAAATGTACCACCCTAATGAAGGATGTTGTTAATGTGGGAAATTGTGGGAGGAGGAGGGCTTCAGGCATTTGAGACTCCTATATATATTTTTATGTGACATTTATATAATCCAAAGCTTCTTTAAAAATAAAAACAAACTTAATTAATAAACACAAAAAATAAAGCAAATTTTATTTTTTAAAGGACTCAGCCAAAATAAAACATCAATAACATTGTAGGTGTTCCAGATACATTTCATTCCCATTTCACATCCTTTAGGTCCAACTTTTTGCACTGGCTGATACAGCAATACCACCTGAACATGTATGTGCCTGACAGCACCTCACAGCTACATCTCCTAGTTCTTCCTTTCTGTTATAGAGCTTAGGGGTCTGCATGATGGGCTGCCTGCAGGGAGGAATTCATACCAGCCTCTGAGAGAGTCAGCATTACTTATACAATTAATGGGAAATGAGAACAACTAAAAAATTCTTTCATCTCCGTAATTTCAACAGATTTTTCTAAGTTTATTCCAATATTTGAAATATATATATATATATATATATATATAAAGAGAGAGAGAGAGAGAGAACTTCTTTGAAAATTATAAGTAGCTTAATAAGGACCTTATTAAAATTAAGTTGATACTTTGACTTGATCTTAATATTGATTATACACAACATAAAGATTTTGAAATAAACATTTATAATTCAGATGAATTGTCACAATTTATAATTTACTGGCATAGATTTGCAAATCACTAAGGGGAAGAATTACTTTTTTAGAAGTACAGAATTATTTAATTAATGTTTTCTAAACACACAAAAATTAATATTCATTAAATCCAAGCAGGAACAAAGTTTTACATTTTTAATTATTTATAATGTTTGTGGTATCATATATAACATAAAACTTGCCATATTAATCATTTTATGTGTACAATTCAGTGGCTTTAATTACCTTGAAAATTTGATGTCCTCGTCACTGCTCATGAACAAAATTTTCAATAACCCAAAACAGGAACTGTACAAATTAAACAATTGCTCCCCATCTAATCTTTCCCCTAGCTTCTGGTAATTTTAACCTACTTTCTATCTCCATGAATTTCTTATTCTACATATTTCATGTAAGTAAAGTCATACAATATTTACTGTTATTATTTGGCTTAATTCACTCAATATAATGATTCCAATATGTGTTGCTCGACCATTAAAATGGAATTCTGTTACATTCTACAACATGGATAAACTTTGAAAAATCCTGAAAGTTTGAAGTAAAAAATAATTGATTTATAATGAGAAGTTATGGACTTTATTGAAGTATAATACTGATCAGAAATAACTACAAAAACAATACATAAGACTTAATATGAAAAGATTATTATTTTATTATATAAATCAAAACATCTATTTATCTAACATATTAAAAATGGAATTATCATTAATTTTATGGTGTATATAACTCAAATATTTGATTTCTGATTCATTCTTACAGAGGAAATTGTAATACCTTTGCAGTATTTCTCTACTTTTATGGAATGAAACATGTCCCATACAAAAAGATATGTCCATGTCCTAACCCCTGGTCTTGTGAATGAGAGTTTATTTGCAAATAGGTCCTTCCAAAATCCAATTGCTTAAGTGAATCCAAACTAAATCAGTATGGACTTCAATCCAATAAGACTGGAAACCTTTAAAGCAGAGGAAATTTAAACACAGGATGAGCAGATGGTGACAAATATGGGCAGTTTACAGAGGCAGAGATTCAGTCATGGAATACTGGTAAGTCATCAAAGTAAGTCTACAGTCTTCAGAGAATGGATGATCCTGCTGATACCTTCATTTGGGACTTCTAGCTTCCAAAATTTGAGGAATTAAAATCCTGTAGATTAAGCCAAGTCAGTGATACTTTGTTATAGTAACCCTGGACAACTTCTTTCTTAACTTTTGGACCACTGCAAAATATTGTAATTTTCTAAATTCCATCTGCTTTAAAAACAAACTCACACCACTTTAGATCATGTTTCACAAGTTATGAAGGATCAGCTGAACTTTTCTATGAAATTTTTGAATTTCAATGAATATAATATTTGTATATGGAGACTCCATTTGTATATTTTTTAAAGGTTTGCATTTTTACAGAATACTTAATAATTGATTTACCCTCTCCTTTCATTTTATTTATTTATTTTTTACATTTTTTTTTGTTATTTGGACACAATATGGAAAACTAATTGCTCCAAATTTTTTAGAGGCTAACTTGCTGTCTGGGGTGGATGCTGATATGTGTGATGGCTTCACTAAGTGAGGGCATTGTCAGTGAGGTATTATTATGTACCATGGATGTTAAATAGCTGGGAAATATTTGGAATTTGCAGAAGCTAGTGCTATTTTGTGTGTGATTTAAATGAACCTAGTAGGCCATGTTTATTTTTTACATGGATTCCTTGCTTCATGGTAAGAAAGTATATATCATGATTCCCATAAGGCAAGCAGGGATTTCAAAGTTTCAAGAAAGGCATTACTATCATGTGAATCTCTGTCAGAGACTATTCTTCAGCATTGTTTCTTAGACTGTTCAGTACATTTTTTTCTGGTGGTTGAGTGAGAAGTAATAATATTATAGTTTGACCCTCCTTTTTCCCTGGATTATTATTATATTATCAATTTCTCCATACATGTTTTCCTGAAAAAAAGTGTTACAGCTGCAATACAGCAAAAGGAAATGTGCTACTACTGCATAAAATATTAAATGTTTTATTATGTGAAAACAATGACTTTTGTGAATAAAACAATAAAAACTAATGAATATATACCAAAGATATTTAGAATATTTTATGAAAGGTTGGTGACTTTTCCTAATTTACATTTCTGATATAGTAGAAATTGATATCAAATATTAATATTATCATTTGGTCTTACAGGGCTGAATTTCATGTAGAAATGAAAAAAAGTGGCAGCATTTCTCTAACATCATCAGGTGATTCTTCTCCCTTACAACATTTGAGATATGAAATAGATAACAATATTATAATGGAAAAAGAAATTATTTTTCTCAGTAACTTATGAGGATAAATAGTTATTTAGGGAACAGAGAAAGGTAACGTCTTCTGTATATGGAAGTCCTCTAAATTTCAGAGCAATTTAAAATAAAATGTGATGAATTATGTTAAAGTACAAGGAGTGAAAAGTGAGTATTATTTTCCTCTTTTTATCACAAAAATATCTTTCTAGAAAAATATTAGGTAACAACAAAGGCCAAATTATAAAGATCACATTATAGAAATAATCAATATCTATTAATTGAAAATATAAACATAATGAAATTAAAATGTCCTATAAGGAACATATTTATAAAACACTGATTATTATTTTTATTAAAATTAGTAAGTAAATAGATGGCAAGAATGGATATGATATAACTCATGGAAATCATTGTCCATTGAAAGTCAGGGGTCAAGTTCACAGAAAATGAAATGAGGCTGATATATACTCAGCAAAATTGTATACCAAAAATTTCTCCCAAAATGGGATTTTGAGGACAATTAATAAAATCCCTTATCCTCTCCTGGGTTCAAATAAATTTAGAGACTGAGTTTTAAGTGCACAGTTTGAAAAAAATTTGACAAAATGTATGCCAACACATCATACACTTAGATATAGCTAAAAGCATTTTCACAAAGATTGCTGATGCCTCCACTCATCCACTGATCGCCAAACCCCACAACATTCACTATTTTGATTTCTTCAACTATATATTAGTTCTGTATTTTAAAACATCATATAAAAACAACCACACACTTTTGGATCTGGCTTCTTTCTCACAAACTTGATGATTTTGAGTTCCATCAATGCTGCATGAAGGAAGAATTTGTTCAAATTTATTATTTTGAATTCTTTTGGTGCCTTGATTGAAAATCAATTGAACAAATAAATATAGCTCTCTTTTTCAATTCCACTCTTTTCCATTGATCTATCTATCTATCTATCTATCTACATTTTTTTTTTAAATTTAGGGGAATACCACCACATTTTGGTGATCATAGTTTTATATTGTCATAAAATCAGTTATTGCAAGTCTTCCAAATTTATATTCATTATTCTTTCAAATATCTAGTTTCTTTGTTATATAAACATCAGCTTGTCAATTTGACAAAATAGTCTGCTGATATAGTTTGGTCTTATATTGATTCTAAGAAACAATATGAGAGATCGAAGATGGTGGAATAGGGAATAGCAGGCTTCAATCCTCCTCCAGATACTTTGGGAAGGTAGAAAGGCTTACTTGGCAAAAAGGAAGTAGTGGGACCACAGGAGTAATTGGAAAGGGTAGCTAGAAAGGGGAAACCCAGTTGGCTGGGGGCAGGGGGGGAAGGGAACACATAGGAGATAGGGCACTCAAGTTGGCTCAGAGGCAACAGAAGTCAAGGAACTGACCTGGCTGGAAGACCAGTGCTCAGCTGGCTCCTAGGGTGAGTTAAGCCCTTTTACTACATGGCAACAATGGAAACTTCACAAGTATCCAGCAGTCTTTTGAGGTGGGGGAGCTGTGGGGCAAAAAAGTGAGTGAGTCTGGCACACAGGCAACTCAGGGGGAGAGAGGTGCAAGGGGAACAGGAAAAAATATACCAGCCAGCTCTGAAACAGCTTCAGAGAGAGGGGAGGTGGGAAATGAGTAAGCAGGCTGCCACACTCACCCTAGTAGACAGAAGAAATGTGTCAGTGAGTGGCAGGCTGACAAGCAACCTAACAGCTTGGGAGAATGGGAAGCCTGGAGTGGCGAAAGTCAAAACATTAGAAGACTAAATAGCTTGAGGTTTAAAAAAAAGTGCAGGCTGAGACCGAGGACAGCCTTTAAGAAGTCTTCAGGAGCCTAACCTAACTGGTGGAGCTGGTGGAGCTCAGTGGTTAAAATCTTGTTTCACATATACAAGGTCTTGGATTCAATACCTGGCACCTCTTAAAAAAAACAAAAAAAAGCCTAGCTGTCCTGAGTGATAAAGGGATTGGAGGCAGGCACCACAGGGGCTACAAGTAACAGAAGTTGATGCACAAGCAGCCTCAGGACAGAGAATATAGACTGACTTTTTTTTTAGGTGATGTGATGTGATGTGATGTGATGTGATGTGATGTGATGTGATGTGATGTGATGTGATGTGATGTGATGTAATGTGTGATGTGATGTGATGTGATGTTATTTATTTATTTATTTATAATTCATTCATTCATTTATTCCTTATTCCTTTCTTTACACCTAGGTACTTTACCTGCGGAAGGCAGGCTTGCAAAGACATTGGGGAGCACTGGCAGCCTGAGACAGTTGTAAATGTCTGAAAGGCAAACCAGTTTTGCAATTTTATTTTTTTGTTGTTGTCTTTTTCCTCTCTTTTTCCCTCGTTTTTATCCTTAACTTCTTTTTTCTTTTCTTTTCTTTTCTTCTTTCTTTCTTTCTTTCTTTCTTTCTTTCTTTCAACTCTTCCACTGCATTTATTTTGTTCCATATTCTTTTGTTAGATCTTCATTTTCTTTCTTCTCACTCATGTTCCTGGTCTTTTATTTTATTCCATCTTTACTCCTCTTTATTTCTCTCTTTTTATCTCCATGTTTTTTATTCTTAATCCTTTTTTTATTTTTAATGAGTTTTCACTCATTATTTATTTTCCCTCTTCTTCCAGGTTCTTTTAAGTTTCATTTTCCATCTTGTATGTATTGCTTTTTTATTCTTTTTTCCTTCTCTTTT
>JAQZBX010093924.1:0-12072 GCA_029593785.1 Cabassous unicinctus | reverse complement strand
AATGTTATGTTGATTTTATTGATCTTTTCAAAGAAACAATTTTTGGTTTCATTGATCTTCTTGATTGTGCTTTATACTCTATTTCATTTATCTCCACTATAATCTCTGTTATTTCCTTCCAACTGCTCTCTTTGGATTTATTATGCTTTTCATTACCTAATAACTCAAGTTCTGAGATTCAATCTTATAGTTGAGAATTCTCTCCTCTTTTGATGGAAGAAATCAGAGCTATAAATTTTCCTTCTCACCGCATTATTCAAATTTATTTGAATATTCCTCCTGTCCTTTCTCTCTTTTTTCTATTCACACTCCTCTTATGACTATATTGGTATTCTTGAGAGTATCCCATATTTCTCTAAGGCTCTGTTCATTTTCTTCCATATTTTTTCTTTCTCCTTTTCTACAAGTATTATGTTAATTGAGCTGTTTTGTATTTCACTGATTCTGCTTTCGGTATATCCAACATCTTGTCTTCATTGATGATTTTCAGTATTTTATCTTGTTCCCTAGAAAGGGCCATGGTTTCTGTCTTTGATTAACTTGTAAAAAAACTTTTGGTTCGCAATATATATTTTAATTTTTAATGTTTAAATTATGGATTTAGTCCCTGGGCTATCTGTTTCTTAAGTTTGTTTGCAGATACTTCTATACCAAATATATCATTGAGTGCCATGAGATAAAAAAAGCAAACAAAAATAACTTTCACTTTCTTTGAATGTTGACTCTGTGTTGGCTGGTACTGTCCTTCAGAATTTAGTTTTCTGATCAGGAAGAAGAGCCTGAGGCAAAAGTAGGGAGGAATCCTTCTTTTTTCTGGGCCCGAGTATTCTCCTGGGTTTGCTTCTGAGCCTTAGAAATTCTCCTGTTTACTGGAATTGGAATTCCTCCTTATTTTCCCTTCTGAATGCTTTATTGTAAAATTCAAAGCCAGGATTCCTATGTCCATGTCAGATTTGATTGATTGTTTCTTACACCGATTTAACGGATTGCAACCTGTTTCTGACTTCAAGGCAAGTTTTGTGAAGAGCAAGACGGTGATTAGACCTCTGGGTTAGGTTTCCTGCTCCCACTGGATAGATTAGAACCCACATACATGCAATCCAGTATGCTCATACAGGTTACTCTTCTGCCTCCAAAACAGAGTCAGGGACTAACAATAAGAGCTCAGCTCTACTCCACACTGTGCCAATGAAGATTTAGGGTAGAGATGAGCTTGTGCTACCAGTTTTAAATTTCATTGTCTTGAGTCAGGGCTCACTCTGTAATTAAAATCATTTCTCTTTTTTCTAGAGTTTTGAGGAAGATAGTTTGAACTTTTTCTGTAGTTTCTAAAGATTCTGTCAGTGAACAGACCCTAGAGTGACTTATGCTGTCATCTTGGTTGCCTATAAGGAATCATAATAATATTAAGAGCTGTACAATAATATAAGGATGCCCATTTTATCCCATAGAGAAAACACTAGCAACGTAATGTAATGAAATATGTTTAAAAAATCCAACAGAGGAAATAAAATTTAAGATTAAATAATATACTAACCAAACACAAACCATTAGAAAAAAATAAGAATTTCAAAAGTATATGACAAGGTATGAAAATTGCATGTAAATTAAGATTATAAATATACATGGACTAAACACCCAAATTAAAGTCCTTGTAATTGACTCTATTAAAAGAAAGACCCAATTATATGATAGTTATAAGAAACAGCTGAATAGCAAAATGATGTAATTATGTACAACTATAAATTTAAGCATATAAAAATACTGTGCAAATTAGTATTATTAAAGAAATTAAATCTCTGCATTCTATACATATGAAAGGGAAAATAAAATTCATATTACCAATTTTTCAGAAAACTATAAAATTCCTTATCAGATCTTCAAAGCATAGAATAAATTGTGAAAATTTAAAGGAGATAGAATTTAAAAATAGTGATATTGAATAATTATCAGGGATAAAGCTCTAATTTCGCTGAAATATAGGAAAAATACTTTATATTTCCTTACTGTTTCTATTCTTGATTTTCTACAAACATAATTTTACAATTAGAGAATATGTATTGGATTGCTACCAATAAAAATTCACTTGAAGGATTTGTCATAAAAAGGTTTGTAAATTATTCTTTCATCAATTACTATTTATATTATTTGAAAGTACATGCAATTACTCTAAAAAATGATTTTGCCCTATAAGATAAACTACCTCATACTTATTTTACAAAGATTAAGCCAATATACTGAGGTGGTATTTACAAAGAACATCTTAATCCCCAAGATCCTCTAAATTGATGTTTCCCTTTTAGTCCCCAAATCACCTTTTCTTTCTCAGTAAATTTTTTGATGAGTTAAAGAGTTGTGCATTCAAAAGTTCATCAAATATATATTATTTTGTAAACCCTTAATCCACACCATCAAATGCTCTCTTGAAATTCTGCAGTATAAACAGTTTTCTGGTGCCAGGTACTTCTAGATCTTCATGCAAATTGATTTCATTATCATTAATTAATGAAAGATTCACAAGAATGAAATTTTTCCAGTTGTATATAGAAGAAATAAGCTTTTAACTATTACTATAATTATAAGACCTTTACTCATCTCAGCAATAATTTTTTACTTTATTCTCTCATATTTCTAAGCCAATACACTAAAATAATGAAACAAGATGTCCAAATATTGTTGTGGCAGAATACAACAATACATATGCTGTGCTGAGGAATTAGTTGATACTCCCAAAACTGACTAGAGAAACTCCACCGTGTTTTACTTGTGATGCTTCAAAAACACCCATTCATCAGTTAATGTACACTCCTAAATGGAGTTAGTTAAGTTGCAACAGTCAGTGCAAAATACTTGAAATTGTGTATTTTATAAGAGTCTTTTTTATCATAGGTCAAGATGTATTATAAATACTTAATAATAAAATCAGGATAGTAATGAAAATTCATTGAGATTTATATAATTATAAAAATTATATAAGCACATTTGCATAAATATAAATAAGATTTATATGCACACAGGTAAATACTTGGAAGAAAATACATCTAAAAAATAATGTTTCTGAATGTTTTTCAGTTTTTCTTTGAATTTTTTTGCGTAATAATTTTTGTGTAATTAAAATTTTCAATCTTAAGATAGTGTCACACTTTTAAATATAAAGTTATCTTATTATAAAAAATGTATTATTATATCACTGGTGGTTAAAGCTCTGGCCTTCCAGCCCCAGATTAATTAAATATTTCTCAGGAAATACCTAATCTTTTACCTAGATATAAATTAAAGCATAACAAAAAAATACCAAAAAAGCTGTTCAACATTATATGACTTTTAAGTGTAGGACAATTTTCTGTTACAAACTTGACACAGATGAATTAGTCCTTGAACTTTTATCCTTGGCATCATGCCAAGCAAACTTCTTTTTAAATTGGTCCCAGATATGACCAAATATATCCATATCAGCAATTCTCAATAGAAGAGATGCTCTGGCATTACCAGGGTGAAAGGCATGGGATATTCTGCTATGCTGGTTTTCATAGCTCCTTGGTATAATTGTGTAACATAACTTACAAGTGAACTTTCTATTTGACAAGACACGAAAAGTTTTTTGGTTTGATTTATTTCACCAAAGGAAACAAATAACATATCACAGAAATTTCTTTAATGGTTTGCGTATTTTGTTTGTGAGAAAAACTTAAGGTTGACAAATTTCTAGACAGTTAATGCTGGAAGAAGTTTTTTAACAACTTTGACTTATGGTAAGTATTAATCTCAAACTTTGAGTGTTTTATCAGAAAAATTGGAGATATTATTAAAGGATATGCATATACATATACATACCATGTAGTCCATAAACAAGAAATGCTAGGATTTGTAAAAATGGAAATATAGAACTGTTGGAATCAGTTTAATCAAGCTTTGCCCATACACTGAAAATATAATTTTTGGAATAAATTTAATTAATTTATTGAAAAACACATTTGAAAAATAATAGTAATATGTGCTTAGTAATATTAATACATATAAAGGTTTAATTTCTTGTCTGTCATTTGTACTAAATTATATTGCATAGAAAAGAACTGTAAATGAGGCATTAAAACTCTCTGTCATTGTTTATTATAACTTGCATTTTTCATTTCCTGGAATTAAATAGGTGTAGGAATATAGTGTTAGAGCTTGATCTCTGGAATCAAACAATCTTGGTAGAATCACAGAGCCAACAGTACTTAATGATTGTCAGTCTGGATAAATTACTTAACTTTCTGTGCCTTTTTTCTCATCTAAAAACTTGTACAACAGTAATACCTATGGTATAATATTTTCTTCTGGATAAATGTGCTAATGAATGGAAATATTTATAGTACCATGTTCATTCTAATTATACAATATAAATATATACATGAATTTCTATCATATAATATCCAAATGTTGATTTTTGCCTAATTTAGACTTGGCAGAAAATCTAAGATGTTTTTTAGTCACAGTTTGCAGAGACATATTTATGAATTTCTAGAATCACTAAGCTGATGTTTTTGTAAATAACAGACCATTCCTATAACCAAAAAAGGTTTTGAGTCATTAATGTTAAATATAATTGATTTCTCAACAGTTTACAACAGTTGAATGCTACTATGGGAAGTACAAATAACACATACATAGCTTACTTCACCCTTATTGGATTGACAGACTCTGAAGTGATCCAGCAGGTTCTCTTTATGTTATTTTTCCAGATATACCTGATTACTATGCTAGGGAATGCAGGAATGATACTGATAATTCGTCTTGATCTCCTTCACACCACCATGTATTTTTTCCTCAGTCACTTGCCATTCTTTGACCTTGGCTACTCAACGGTCATCACACCTAAAACCTTAGAGAACTTACTGACTTCTATCAAGTATATTTCATTCGCTGGTTGCTTCATGCAAATGTCTTTGTTTTACTTCTTGATTATCACTGAATTTTTCATTCTCTCGTCAATGGTCTATGACCTTTATGTAGCTATCTGCAATCCCCTTCACTACCCAGTGGTTATGTCCACGAGACTCTGCAGAGTCCTCTTCATTAGCTCCTATGTGATTGCTTTTACTGAATCATTAGTCATTGTTCTTTACATAAACAATTTGCACTTCTGCAAATACAATATAATTGATCACTTTTTCTGTGACTTAATGCCAATGTTAGCCCTGTCTTGCACTGACACTGGTGATACTGAAATCATGATATTCATTCTTTCTAGTTTCAACATAATGGTGTCTCTTATCACAATATTTTTGTACTATGGATCCATTCTTTCTACTATCCTGAAAATTAAGTCCTCTTCAGGAAAGTACAAAGCCTTCTCTACTTGTGCATCACACCTCCTTGGAGTCACCATCTTTTATGGCATGATAATTTTTACTTATTAAAATCCAAAGAAATCCTACTCATTGGGAAAGGATCAAGTGACCTCTGTGTTTTATACTTTGTTGATACCCATGCTGAATCCATTCATTTATAGTCTTAGGAATAAAGATGTGAAAAATGCTCTCGTTAGAGTCATGCAGAAGAGAGAGTGCTCCAAGCAATCGAAATGACAGTGATACTGTACTTTAAAGTGCATCTTTTCTTTCCTCTTTATGTATTTATTTGGGTTCTCTTTAAGTACAGTAGAATCCTTTAATTAGTTTGCCTTTATGTTGAGCCATACTGTATTAGACACTGCATGAGATGGAACAATTCACAAATTTTAGAAATTTACATAATAATTGGAAGCCATGAAATATGCATTAAACCTGGGGTTTAAATGTATGTAATTTTAGGGGAACTAATATGCAAAAAATGTGGTGTTACTATTCAAACTGTATCATAGAAATCCCCATGCAGATTCCAATTTTAGAGAAATTTATTATAGTCTGATCTTTCAGAAATTATTCTATTTATTCTGCAGAGAAGAAATATAGCATAATCTTAAAGAGTGCTGAATTGGGCTAGAAAATCCAAGGTTTAGATTCTAGATCTGTAAGTTCTTTAGCTGTTTATCCCATAATAAGTCACTTATGGCTTAAATCTAATTTCCTCAAATAATCCAGAAAAATAATTAAAAACCATAGTGTTATTTTAAAGATGAAATCATATGATTAATGGAAAGAATTTAATGCATTCCTAATAAATTTTGACCATTATCATCATTCTGGCAAAATTTTGAATATAAAATAGCTTTTGTTATGAAACTGTTCACTGGTGGTTTGTAAATCCTTTTGTCTAATGTTATTCATAAACAAACCAATAGCTAAAATAAGAAAGATAGAACTTCAATACTTGGTCTTAGAGCAAAGTAAAATATTGTGAAAGAATTACACAATTTTGTGATAGAAAAAAGTATATGTGGACATTGAAGGTTATTTTGAAAATATTTTAAATCATTAAAGAAAATAAAAGTTCCTAATGATATTTGAAAGTTTTCTTCATGATCTTTGTAACCGTTGGCCAATTTGATGTAATTATGAATTCCAAAAATATAATTGGATCATGCTTATAAACTGATCTGTTAATCTGGGCATGATTAGGTTATGATTAGGGTGTTGAGCCCCAACCCTTGGTGGGTGGGGAATCAAATATAAAAGACGTGGCAAGAACAGTTTGGAGAAGCAGTCTTTGAGAAGCAGCTTTGATGTTTGAAAGAAGGCCCCAGGAGAAGAGAAGCCAGCCATTCACTTGATCACCTACAGCTGACCTTGTGGAGGAAACAGGAGCTAAGCCTGGAGTGAAATGCAGCCCTGGGAAGAGAGGAACCCAAGAAGCCTGAATCCTGGACAAATGTCGGCAGCTGTCTTGCTCCAACACATGACAATGGACTTTGGTGAGGGAAGAAACTTATGCTTTATGGCCTGGTAACTGTGGACTTCTACCCCAAATAAATACCCTTTGTAAAACCAACCCAATTTTGGTATTTAACATTAGCACCCCTTTGGCTGACTAATACAGTCTTCTACAAAAATCTGATCTATAAAATGTACCCAAACATTTCTTTTATTCCACATAGAACACTGTTCATTTTAAGCATTAACTAATGCTTTTTTAAAAAAATGCTTCTATGTAAGCTGGAATTGTGTAATTTTCACTACTACTCTACAAAAATCTGATCTATAAAATGTACCCAAACATTTCTTTTATTCCACATAGAACACTGTTCATTTTAAGCATTAGCTAATGCTTTTTTTTAAAAATGCTTCTATGTAAGCTGGAATTGTGTAATTTTCACTACTACTCAAGGAATGTTTCAGAAAGTATGTTTTCTTTATTTTCTTATATTTATTATCTTTATTTAAACTTAAACAATATTTATTAGATGTAAATTTTTGCCTTAAAGAGATTTATATCCCTTTAATTGTTATTTAGGTTTTATTCATAGAATTATATTTGTTCATTTTCTTAAATGATTTTTGAAATATTATAATAAAGTTCAAACTCCATTTTAGAATAAAAATTTTAATGAATTCTCACAAGTTCATCACTGTTTATCAATGAATTCAAATATATAAACTGGGCATTATTTTCCTATACATCTGAATTCACATGAAAAGTTTAACATATATGAAATATCCATGTAAATGACTGAATTAAGATTTATTTTTGCTCTGATCACTATGTTTTCTTGAATCTATATTTATTATAATTCCTCTTGGTATTGGTTACAATCAGCTGCCTTTGATAATCATATTTTTTAATAATATACTTTTTAGTTTATCTCTCATCTTGTATATTCATTGTATCTTATATTTATAGTCTCTTTACATTTTTGGGTCTTTTTTATTAACTGTGCTGTCCTTGCTTTCATTTACACACATTTGTTTTAATTTAGAAAATATAACCTTTGGTTTTTCTTGGCAGTGATGTTCAACAGTTTCTCTAATTTTTCAGACAGTAATAAGTTCAGAATTGCTTATGTTTTAATTAAATTCATACTACCCTGTCTTCTTATAATGTATTATAGAAAGCATTTGTATTATTGTTAAATAAATGCAATGTAAACTTTGAGCAATATGAACATACTAGGCTATTTGGATTGTCCTTCTATTTTCCCTATTCATATCAGTACATTTTATATTTTATGTGAGATGTAGTTTGAAGTATTTTTAAGACAAAATCCTTTGTTCATGGTGCTTTGTCAAAATTCTATATATTGTAAAAGTTCAACTACCTAAAAATTATTTTTTAAAAAAGACTGAAATAGACCATGACAAAATATGAACAATAGATTTGTGCTGAAAAGATCAATGCTTTATAATAATTGTCTAAAATAGATTATTTTTTCTGAGCTCCTACTGATGCAGTAACTACATTATGCTCTGGATATACAAAGGTGAGGACAGACAAAATGCTGCCTTCCAGCAATTACAGAGTCAGTGTTATGGTAGGTATAGATAGCAATCAAACTTTCATATCAACAAATAGTAAATGATGACTGTGTCAAGTGATAAAAAAAAAAAAGGTCCAATATGAGCAAAGGAATTCAAAGAATGATTTCTTGAGAAAAAAAAATTAGTTGAGTTAGGAAGTGTGAAAATTTATTAACTTGAGTTAAATATAACATTTTTCCATATTGGCTTGAAGAAAAACAAACACACACATTATTTATTCTCACCATTTGGTTTCTACTTTACTAGCTGAAAAGGAGATAATTCAATTTTCCTGCAGATTAACTTGATATCAATTTGTCTACTTTGTGGATGAATTATTGGACAGGTATGGTAGACAAAAGTGAAAGCAGCCTCGGTCCTAGTGCTAATCTCCTTTTTTCTCATGGAAAAATGTTTTTGTTTATTTGAAAGCACAACTCAACTGATAAGCAAAGGTAAAACCATGACTAAAACTTTGGCTCATTTATTTGAAAATCTGGTCAAAATGGAAGAATCCATAAAATGACCCTGGGATGCTGTAACCATTTTATTTTTCGTAATGGATATTTAGAAACACTTTTGAATTAGTTTATTCCTTTATTCCACAAAATTACCTCAAAATATCATAATGTAGAATGTAAATTTTAAGATTCTATCATTTCAAAGACCTTGATTTTTCAATAAGACGGCATGATATCCACATTATACTCAATGTTTTGCTGCTGAAAAAGTGACTGTTATTTTCAAGAGGATGTTTGGGTATAGATTTTAAACACACACTACTATCAAAATGTGTTTCTTCCAATAGAAATACATGAGTTTTCTTTGCATAACTCAGAAAATGAAGTCCTGAATTTATGGTATTGGGATTTCAATTTCCAACTTCAAAATTAACTCTATGATTACCTTGTTTTCTTGAGATTGTAATGGTAGATTCACAGGACAACCATCCCTTTTAGAAAAGAGTGAATTTTATTGAAACTAAAATAAATTTCCACTTTTAATGTCCTTTCAAATAAAAAAATCTTAGAACAAAAATAAACAAAACAGAATAAATAAGGCAGAAGCAGGTGTGTATTAAAGTAATGGGAGATCATTTTCATGCTTTGTCATTTGGCTTTAAACTTTGAGGAATGATGACAAAAGGATGTTCTTTTCTTAAAGGCAGAAGTAGAAAATGAGCAAGAATATGCATCAAAAGAGCTCACAAATAGAAATAATAAGAAAATAAAATAATAATAAATGAAAATGACAAGTAAAATACAAAAAAAAACAAAAAATAAGTGAAAATAAAAATAAAGTAATAATATAAAAATTGTTTTCATTGTGGCTTTCATCACTGTAAGATCTGATATCTTTTATGTACAGTGACAATTACTTCCATATGTTCCCCCAGTGTCATATTTTTTTGCTTTATCTTCAAAGAAGCTTTAGCTTACAGAAAAGTCACAAGGAAAATATAAGGGATTACCATATACCGAAAGCCCTCCCACTCTCCCCCATTAATAACATCTTGTATGTGTATTCAAATATCAAAACATTGCTACTAAACATGGTCATTGGTTTTCATTATGGTTTCTTTTTGTCTGTACACTTTTATAGGTTTTGACAAAACTTAAAATGGCCTGTATAAATTATTGCAAGATCATGCAGAACAATTCTAATGCCCTGAAAATGCCATATGTTTCATCTATTCTATTCTTTGCCTCTTACTCCCTTCAGAACTTATGGTAACCACTAAGTTTCAATTTTTTAAGAATAAGGTTCTTAGGTACCTGCTATAATATTGATGGCTTGACATATTGGTTTGTTTTCTTTTATTAGATACTTCCTATGTTCTTGAGATATTCTTGCCCCTCTAATTGAAAACATAGGAACTCTCCCCAGGTAGGGAGTTTAATATTTTCTTTTTTATTGTGTGGGTCTCCACCCACTGAGATAATTCAATATGACCAGATGAACACTTTCATATTCCATAAAAGCATGGCCCAGGTGTGCCCTATCCTTCATATAATCCCACCCCCGACAACCTGCACCAGTAATCCTCCCATGCCATATTGGCCAAAAGAGTATTCCCACCATTGCAGTTTTAACCACAGACCTGAAAATTTCCCTGAGTGCATCTGATTCTTCCACCAAACTTTCCCCGAGTTCCATGGATAGTCCAAGCCATGCTCCTACCCTACTTCCCCTAACATTTCTGCACCCTCAAACCAAGTCACATCATTGCACCACTATGGTCCTCATTCACTGCCCAACCACCTCCTTCCAACTTATCATAGATTTTGTCCATGTGGAGAATCAGCTCACCACCCTCTACTCCCTTTCTGTCTCCTGATAGCCTATCTTTCAGAATTTAGCTCTGTGAGTCTGCTCAGTTTGTTTCAGTGAAGTCATATAATATTTTTTCTTCAGTGACTTCAAGTTCTTCAAGAGTCATCCATGTTGTCTTTTGTGTTAATACTGCATGGCTTATTACAGCTGAATCATATTACATTGTATTTATATGCCACAATTTGCTTAGCCATTCATCTGCTCATGGAAACTTGAGTTACTTCCACCTTTTGGAAATAGTGAATAATGCCACTAGAACATTGGTGTGCATATATCTGTTCATGCCCCTTCTTTCATTTCTTCTGGGTATACACCCAGAAGTAGGATTGCTGCACCATATGGCAGTTCTATAGTTAGCTTCCTGAGGAAACACCAAGCTGTCTTCCACAACGGCTGCAGCATTCTACATTCCTGCTAGCCGTGGATGAGGGTTCCCTTTCCTCCACATCCTATCCAAAACTTGTAGTCCTGTTTTTTAATAGCTACCAGTATAATGGGTATAAGAGGATATCTCATGGCAGTTTTGATTGCATTTTCTTAATAGCTAGGGATGTTGAGCAACTTTCATCGGATTTTTAGCCATTTGTATTTCTTCTTTGAAGAAGTATCTATTCAAATATCTCACCCATTTTTAAATGGGTTGTTTGTGTTTTTATTTTTGAGATATAGGATTTCTTAATATATTCTGGTTAGTAAGCCCTTGTTGGATAGATGGTTACCAAATATTTTTTCCCATTAAGTATGCTATTTTTTCACTATCTTGACATACTCCTTTGAAGCTCAAAATTTTTAAGTTTTTTCAGTTTATTTTGAAGGGTCACAGCTGTGGCAGGGGAGGATCACTGGTATGGGGTGTTGGTGACGGGGTATGCATCGGGAGTAATGGACTTGGGGCATACCTCTATGCATATGAATATGTATAAGTGGTCATGGGGCATTGTCTCAGTGTGGGTAGTCCGACATAATAACTGAAAAAAATATTGAATTTCCATTTGGGAAGTCCTGTTACATTCTGTAATAGAGCAACAAGAATTTCCTGAGTACATGATCAGTGCCTGGTGAAGGAGGATACCCCATTACTCCAAGCCTTTGATATTGATGGTTGTACTTAAGAACCTTATTTAGTGAAATTGAAATTTAGCCTAATACTGTATATTGACTATGAGTTACCTCCTGAAAGCCTCCTTGTTGCTCAAATGTGGCCTCCCTCTAAGTCAAACTCAGAATATAAACACTTTACCTTCCCCCCAACACGGGACATGAACCCTGGGAATGAGGCTCACTGGCACCCAAGAATTATTACCAAGCTCTGACTAGTGATGAATCTGGAAAAAAGAACTTGGCGAAAAGATGGAAACCTTTT
>JAQZBX010093923.1:0-12095 GCA_029593785.1 Cabassous unicinctus | reverse complement strand
CGAAGGAATGAGGCATAGACACGTGTAAGAAAATGGCTGTGCACTTTATTCTACTAACATAGCTCTTCCGTTGCTCTGCCGCGAGGGTTACAATCAGCTCTTTTATAAGCAGGGAAAGGGGAAGTGCATTAAGGCTTAGGTGTCGATACATGATTGGGTAATTTGAGTTGCTAGGCGTGGTAGAGATGGTGACTGTTTGCGCGTGCGCGAACATTGTGGCGCGAACAGTAACAGGATATGCTATTTTAAGAAGAAGAAGAAGAAGAAGAAGAAGAAGAAGAAGAAGGAGGTAGAGACGGCCATGACAGTTGTATTCATTCGGCATTGCCCCCAACACTGTGGGTCAGGTGTTTACAAGTTCTTAATGAGTTCACTGGTTCTAGATCTGTTTTGGCATTCATTTCTTATTTCAAGGGCTCTACACTGTGAACTTAGATTTCAAAACAGTCTGGGCTTGAGGTTCTCAATACTTGGGACAAAAAACATTTCTGCCTAAGGCAGATTGCCTCCCATCTACTTCCAGGCTGAATTTTTGAGTTTTTCTATTTTCTGCCATGAATTGGATAGATTCTCCCAGTGCTAAGCTTTTTGAGAGAGTCCAGGATCTAGCTCTCTTTTAAATACTGGGTCCTCTAGTCTTGACTCAAAACCCAGTGCAGGCATTGGGATCCCAGCTCTAAGTTGTATGTCTGGTTCTCATACCCTCGAGGAGCAGGTGGCTTCATCTCCACTCACTGTTAAGCTACAAGTGCTCTCTTTCTTTCTAGTACCTGAGGTTACCCAGTGCTGCTTTTAAAACCATGTATTTTTTAAAACAAATGTTTCATTTGGCATTTATGTGTTTGGAGCAGGAAATGAGTTTGCCCCATCACTCATTTCACTATTGTTCCAATTATATATTGCTACCTAACAAACAGCCACAAAATTCAGTGACTTAAAACATCAGCAAACTTTTGTGTGATTGCTTACAAATCCTTAAATTGGGCAGGGTTTGGCAATGATGGCTTATCTCTTGCTCAGTTAAGGTGGCTCAACAGGGGCTGGGGGATACACTTACAAGATAGCTCACTCACATGGCTGCCAAGTTTGTGCTGGCTGTAGGCTGCGGCCCAGCTGGTGCCATCAGCCAGGGCCCTCCATATGCTTGATTGGGCTCCCTCACAGCATGGTGGCTTGGTTCCACAAGCCATACTTAAAGAGCCAGGAAGTGAAAATTATCAGTCTCTTAAGGCCTGTGCCTGAAAACTGGCACAGCATTTCTTCTGCCACATTCCATGGTCAAGCAGTTATAAAGCTTGCCCATATTCAAAGGGAGGGGGCATATCTGGGTCCTCTAAATGGAAGGATTATCAAAGAATTTACAGCCTCTTCAATTCACACAGCAATAATGGCAATTGCCTCCAATCTTCATTTCCTCCCTACTTTAGATTTTTAAAACACTCCTCACTGGAAATCTATTTGAATGTCCCCACGACCCCACCTTCGTCTGCACTATAAATTATCCCTTTCCTCTTTAAAATAATATACCAGGCAAAGCTAGGATGGAAACTGCACAACTACTTTACCTAAAACCACCAAACTTGAAGCAATTTTCTTGATGATCAATTTCCTAGGTTCAAGGTGGTTTAGATGTCAACATATTTTATTGCATGTTTGCATACATTGGCAAATTCTATTCTTTTTTCTCTCCCAGTGGGAGAGGGAGTGGGGAAGGGTTGTACTTTGAGATATTTTAAGAAAAAATGTCACTTATTCTTCTCAAAGTGTGTCTGAAAATGTATTTCTGATAAATACATATTAAATATGAAGCATTTGAAGAATCTTTGGGCCTATTTTATAGCTTTATATGTGTCTTTAATTTTTTTATTAGTTATAGGTTTACAGAAAAATCATGCAGCAGATAGAGTTCCCATATATCCCGACACACAGTTTTCCCTACTATTAACACATTTGCTACAGTTGATGAATCAATATGATTTTAATTATGCTATTAACTACAGTCCATAATTTATATTATAATTCACTGTTTTCTACAGTCCTAAGGTTTCTTTTTAAATTTTTAATCTAGTAACATACATACAACTTAAAATTTCCCCTTTTAACCACATTCAAGTATGTAATTCAGTGGTATCAATTACTTTCACAGTGCTGGGCTAGCATCACCACCATCCACCTCCCAACTAGAACTTCTGCACCACGTAAGCATTAACTCCCCATTCTCCACCCCCACCCCAGCCCCTGGTAGCCTATATTCTAGATTCTGACTCCATGAGGTTGCTTTTTCTGATTATTTCATATTAGTGAAATCATACAGTATTTGTCCTTCCGTGTCTGGCTTACTTCTCTCAACAGGATGGCTTCAAGGTTCGTCCGTGTTGTTGCAGGTTTCAGGACTTCATTCCTTTTTACAGATGAGTAATAGCCCATTGGATGTAGACACCACATGCTGTTCTGTTGATGGACACTTGAGTTGCTTCCATCTTTTAGCAATTGTGAATAAGGCTGCTGTGAACATCAGTGTGTATATGTCTTTTAAATTAATTTTGAATTCTTAAAGAATTTTTCAGTCATTAATTACAATTAACTCCATTGGTTGTTATACCCCAGGCACTCTGGATCCACTCCCTGGAGCCTGATCAATCTGCAGAACAGATGCTGCATCTTGGGCATCACGCTTGGTCCTAGCAGCAAACAGGTCACCAAATCCCCAGAGCCCCAAGCAACCACCAGGAACTGCGGCGAGACTGCAAGCTGTGTCCCAGAATTCACCCTTAGCATGGCAGGTTTCTTGTTGAAAGCCAGTTTTACCACCCAAAGGGATGCTTGGAGATCAGAAGGATGCCATTGTTGATATTGTCAAGAGCAAGGGGTAACAGGGAAAGGAGGGTACTCTGGGGAAAGCTTTGGGATAATGAGATGTGTGTGGGAAACAAACTCATGAAGCAGACCTTCTTGAAAGGGTTCTTAGAATTCAGGGAGGTAATGATTGTAAAGGGCTTGGCCCTGTGCCTCGGCAGAGGGAGATATGAGTAAATGTTCAGCGTTATTTTTATTTTCTAAGATTTGTCTCCCTAAATAGATGATAAATTCATGACAGACTGGAAGCAGAAAAACTTGTATATGCATAAGACAATTGCCTGAGGAATGGAGACTGGGGGTTATAAAACCTTTTTTTTACCTTTCAATAACAGTATTTTACATTTCTAGAATTTCCCTTTGGTTCTTACTAAACAACCTGTTCATTTTCTTCATAATATCTTACTTATTATTATTTTACCTGTGTACTCTATTCCTTCATCTGTCGAAAATTGTGAGCATACTTATTTTAAAATGTCTTTCAGATTGCTGTATTATCTGCAGCTCTGGAATGCAGTGCTGTGTATTCTCCGTAATTTTTATGCTGAGCTCATCTTCTGTGCAAATTGTTCTCTACGGGAGTTCCCAGCATCCTTGGCAGTGGGGCGTCCTGTGCAGGGGCTGGCGCTTGTGCCTACTGGAGCCAGCCGATTCTGACCACCCAGACCTGACCTTGCTGTGACTTCACCTCAGCCTTTCCGCAGAGTAGCTGTGGACTCCAGGCAGCGTGGCGCTGGCATTCCAAACCCAGGAATCTACAGCATAGAGCAGGAGCCCTTTTGCTGATCCAGTCACTGTGGCGACAGGCCTCTTCAGACCCTAACTTAACCAACGGAACTCGATTTGAGCTCTTCCGGGGCCAGGAGCCAGGCCTCACGCAGGCCAACGGCCACTTCGGACACTGCGCTTAAACGCCCTCTCCCTGCTCTGGTTTTGAGCTCCTCCTGCTTGGGGATCCAGTGTTGCCTTCTTTCTTGCCTTCAAGGCCTATTATGTAATTACTCCCTGTCAATCATCTACCCATCTACCTATCATCTATCTACATCATTTTCGCCTTTGGAAGCAAGGGCCCGCATCTTATATCAATTTGGTTTGTCAATTGACTAGAAGTCATAAAAAACATATCCAAGACCTCTAGCGTGGGCAATGGCATCGCAGAGCTGACAATGCCTGGTGAGCTGGGGACCTTGTTCCCACATGGGCCAGCTCCTTTGTTGGCTCTCAGATAGTTTGGTCCTCACACCCATTCTGTGGGTTAGCTATCCTTAGCTCTAGCCTACAGGTAAGGAATCAAGCCTCAGACGGTGGAATCGGAACTTGGAGTTAACATTTTCCTACTTGCAAGGTTGGCTCTATTCCACCCGGAACGATGGAGAGAGCTGTCACGACGCAGCACTTCCTGAATGAATGGTGAGAATGGGGCTCGGGCCATGTGCCCAGGTACACACAGCGTGAGAATGGAGCCGGGATGGAGCCTCGGGATGGAGCAGGGTGCAGCGTCATGATGCAGTGTCAGGATGCAGTGTTGGGGTGGAGCCTCAGGGCGAAGCGTCGGGATGCAGCCTAAGGATGCAGCATTGGGATGCAGTGTCAGGATGCAGCATCGGGTTGGCGCCTCGGGATGCAGCCTCTGGATGCAGCTTCGGGATGCAGAATTGGGATGCAGTGTTGGGATCCAGCGTCGGGATGAGCATTGGAATGGAGCTAAGGAGGGAAGACAGCATGCCAAGCCTGGCCGAGAGAAACGCAGCTGCTCCACCTCTTTTGTTACTCAGCTCAGTTAAACAGTCTGGGGCCATGCTAAGGCCTGCTAGGAACCATCTGAGGCTGTTATAAACCAAATTGCAGGACGGACACTGCTTAGAGATGGTTCCCGCTGGCCCTGACCTAGTAAGAGGGGCTGAGGAGTAGAAGGAAAGGGGAGATAGCAGCTCCATGAAGGAAGATGTCTGTTGCAGTGTTAATTTGCCTCCATGAGACACTCTTCCAATTCGTTTCTAGTCAGACAAATGTTTCTTTTAAAAACCAAAGACCAAAAACGATTAAGGTACATTATCATATGAGACTTTCTCCTTGAGTCACTCAAGAAAGTCTGCCCTTTTCTCCAGGCTCCCTGATCACATCCTAATGTCACTTGCTGAACCTTGGGTAATTAGTGAGGTGCTTTTCCTCCAAACCAGCTCCCAGAAAGGAGTACATAAACCCAAGCACAAAGCTAGCGGGCGCCTGCTGGGAACAAGGGGAGACCCAGGCAGGGAGCAGGCGTATACAACTACTGCCATTATTAGCAATAATAATAATTTGAGTCAGCCAATTTTGACAACCAATTCTGAGTCCCAGTTTTGTGACACTCTGTCCTGAGTGGCTTATATGCGTTATGTCAGTAAATCCTCATGATGAATGTTACCACTTGTAACCAGGTGGATGTTATGCTCCAGAATTTTATCAGTAAAGAAACAAACTCAGAAGGGTTAAGCAACTTGTACAAGGTCACTCAGGTAGGAAAAGGCAGAGATAGGAACTGAGCGCAGATGGCCTTGATGGCAAAGCCAGGTCACTTGCTCACCTTTACCTGTGTGGGAGGGGTCAGGAAGCCACAAAGCCCACAGCAGAGTCTAACTCCAGACCTGTTTCAGGGTCTAATGCTGAAGGAGTGAGTCTCACTCAAGCAGAGGACAGAGACCCAGCATGGCAGGTTGAGCAGAGTGGGTGGGGGTCCAGAGCAGAACTAAGACCCGCTTATGGGATAACTCCAGCCAGGCACCAGCAGAGACCTCACAAATGCGGTGTGGTGCAAGAGTCCCAGCTCAAACTGGCAAACCAGGGGCACGAAACCCACCTGCTGATCAAATGGCCACACCCAGGCACACAGGAAGGAGTGGGCACCACCTGAAACCCAAACTCCAAGTGCCATCCCCAGAATCTCAAGTTCAAGTGCTGAACTGTGAGCAAGGACAAGTCCAAAAATGTTGACCAGTCCCCAGCAGGATGGAAAGCTCACTGGGTCACAGGACTGGCTGGGCCAGTCAACCAGGCTAGATGTTACAGCAGCTGGGGGTGTCCTGTTACAGCAGGTACTTCTAGAGGCTCCTGACTCAAGAGCAGCATCTGCTTCAGGCTCTTCTCTGTACCCCTGATTCCAGAATGAGGGCTGATACAGAGGGGGCATCACTGAATGTTGTGTGGATGAATGGTTGGATAGATGGATGGATGGGTAGAGGGATGGTTGGATGGTAGATGGATGGATGAATGGATGAATGGATGAATGGATGGATGGATGGATGGGTGGAAAAGTGGCTTTTCAGTTGATGCCATTGAGGGACCCCACCCAGAGCCCCAGGTGGAGAACTTTTAACCAATGAGACAGCAAGTCAAGGGATAAATTCCCTCTTCTCCTGCCCCTTCCCTTCGGATGGTCTGCAACATGTTTTTGTGATTTTGAGGGTGTGGTCCACAGTGGAAGCAGCCAGTTTCTATCAGCAGGGGCTGGATACATAACCCATCCTCATCGTCTTGGCTCTCCTTCCCTCCCTCCACTCCCTGTTCCCCCACTTCAGCTCCCTGGGGTGTTACCTCCAATAAACAGAGCACTTAAGGCCTGTGCCTCAGACTTTGCTTTCTTGAGAACTCAGGCTAAGACCAATGACATGTGCCAGCATGGGCATTTTATCTTCCCCAGGGGACCGTGAACTTCTTAGTGGCTGCCTCCTATCCATAGAGAACCTTCTAGCACCCAACATCAAGCCTGGAATAGAGCATTGTCCATGCCTAGTATGTGCTGGACAGGCTGGGTGGCATTCTGACTGGTGGAGTCCCAGGAGGGACAAGTTACAGGCAAAATTTCAAATGGGGTGTGGGGAAATTCAGGGCAAGAAGCTAACTATTCCAGTGATTGATGGAGGTGCATCACATACACAGCAGCGTAATCATCACAAAACCCTCCAGTGAAGGTGCCATAATTATCCCCATTTTACAAAGGACGTTAAGAGAGGTTAGTCTCTCACCTATGGGCCACAGCTAGTGAGGGAAGGAAAAAGCTCCATCCTTGGCTCTGTCTGCAGAGCCGGTGCTCTGGCCATGATGTCATACCAGGTGGTCTGCCTGCGTCCATCAAAGCCTGTTTTCCAGGTAGCTATCCAACCAGCCTGCAAGTCTGAGCCTTTTGGTCTGGGCATCTTCTCGCAGCTCCCCCAGCAGAATGGCAGAGAGGTGGGCCAGAGGAGGAGGTCCTGAGAAAAGGGGTGGTGGGGAACAGCCCGATTTTGTAGAGCAGGTAGATTTGGAGACCTGTTGGCTCAAGAGGCACCCAAGGTGTGCTTCACAGGGAGCGTGGCTGCCCAGAATTGGCTGGCATTCCAGGTGCATCTCCAAATGCCAAATGCAGTGTCCACGCCATCGTTTGCAGGTGTTTGTGCATTGGGTGCCTGTGTTGGGGAGGAAACAGGGCCAAGAAAACAGAACACACTGAGTCAATAACGCAGCTGGGATGCATCAGCGAGGGAACCCCCACAGGCAGGCAGAGTCAGCCGGAGGGAAATCAACCATCGTTAGCAGAGCAAACGGCATCCCTCAGAGCTCCACAGGCAGGGGCAGGGGTGCAAGGCCAGGCTCAAGGGCCCTCACGCACCGAGGGATCCAAGGATCCAATCGATCCTGACCACGAGGGACCGTGTGTCCTTTATTCCATGAGAAGCACGATCTTCTTAGCCAAAGTCACAGGTGATGAAAGACAACAAGAGCTGAATGGGTTGACATATCACCTAATCCACAGACAACATCCAGGTCCCAAGTTGCTGGGCAGAGGGGGCTCACAACAGCGGTGGCACTTATCCGGGCTCGCTGAGCGGTGATGCATCGCGAGCCCCCGCCTCCTGCTCCCACGGCTAAGCCCGAATCAGCTCGGGAGAAAGGAGCTCAGCAGGACTGAAGCAGGCTGCAGAAGCGGAGGTAAACCCCTGTGATTCCGAGAGGAGCCCCAGGCTCTGAGCAGGCGCCTTTGTAGAGCCCGTGGCTGGAAACGGTTTCTGCACTTTCACAGGATGGTGAAAAAGAAGAGCACGGGACAGAGACCCACGTGGCCGCAAAGCCTAGAACACCTACTGTCTGGCCCTTCACAAAACAGTTTGCTGTCGCTGTCCCCTGCCGTCAAGGGTAGGAAGAGGCTAGAAATGGGGCAAATGCCAACGCCAGGAGATGACGAAGGGCCAAGAGGCCTGAGCCCAGGGAGCGAGGCTCACCGCTAAGTCCACAAACGGGCAGAGGCGGCTGGCCTGGACGCCCCTTTACGGCATGGGGGGCACAAGGCTGGCGGTGAAGGTACTCAGGAACCCCTTTTCATTCATTCCCTTTGGAAATAGTTTTGGGGTACCAATTCCAGCTCGTGGTTAAGATGTAGCTCTGACAATGACGCCACCCATGGTGATGTAAACAGTCCACGCTGTGCCCGCCACCGTGGTGGCCACGAGCTTAACTGGCTCCGGTGGCCAGAGGCTCTGTACTGGACAGTGCCACTCTAGAGCCAGGCTGCCTGGTCTCGGAATCCCAGTTCCGGCACTGACTAGCTGGTGCCTTGGACATTTTCTTCGGCAGTGTCTTCCTCTGTAGAATGGAGAGTGTAGCACACCCGCCCTGGGGTTGCATTGAAGATGGTGAGCTGATGCATGATGCTTGGAACAGGGCTGGCCCTCAGAGGCGCCCTGGGGCTGTTACAGTCACGATGACTTTGTGCCAACGCTGCCCTCGGCCTTGGCCCTGGACATACAATGGTGGGACAGACAGACAAACCAGGTCCCTGCTCTCACATAACTTTAGGATCTAGCAGGGGACCAGATGTCAATCAGGTATTCATGCAAACAAGTCATGACCAAGATGGGGCAACAGGAAATGCATGGGGCTTGGCCAAAGGAAGGCCTCTCTGAAAAAGTGATGCTTGAGTGGGGATCCAAGGACTGCGTGGGAGATAAGCAGAGCAAGCGGAAAAGGAAGCTTGTTCCTGGCAGAAAAATCAGAATGTGCCAAGGTCCTGTGGTGGGAGGGACCATGCCACGGGAAGGACAGTGCTGGCTGAGAGCAGACAGCAAGGGGGCATTGTGGGTGAGGCCAGAGACAGGGTCTCAAGACCATGGGCGGGCAGTTTGCTTCATCCTGAGGGTCAAGGGTCAGGGCCAGGCTGCCCATCCTCATGCCCCTTCTCCAGGACATGCAGGTGCATCTGTCACACCCCCAACCTTCCCCTCTTCTGACCACTGTGAACATGCAGAAAGCACAGAGGGCTAACACCCCCGCCCCTGGGAGTCACAGCCCACAGCCCACACCCATCCTCCCCAAACCGCGGGCCCCCATGGACACAGCAGTGCAGGTTCTTCCGTGCATGGCCCGAGTCAGCTGCAGGACCACATGTGCCGGGGCTTAACAAACGCTTTTATTTCTGTTTGGTTCATGAATCTGGCTGAGGGATGCAGAGGCCCAAAGGCCGGCCTGGAGAAAGAGGAAGTGTGGCTGATCTCCACTGAGCACCGCAGCCTGTACCTGTGGGATCTCCAGAGAGGCAGAGCCAGCAGGGCACATGTACACAAGGCGTGTGGCACATACGAAGAGGTTTAGCCCAAGGACTGGCCCGCGCAGTTGTGGCGGCCGGTGAGCCGAGATCTGCAGGGGAGCCTGGCAGGCTGGAAGCTCAGAGACTCGATGGTGTCGTCTTGAGGCAGAATTCTTCCTTCTCAGTTCCTTGCTCTTCAACTGAGGGCGTGAGGCCTGCTCACATTATTTAGGCAATTCCTTTACTTACAGTCAACTGATGGCAGACGCAAATCTCGTTGACAACATACTTTCACAAGGACCTAAACAACTGGACATGGCAGGCCAGCCACGTGGACACGTGGAATTAACCTTCGCATCCTCTCAACAGCCTGGGGAGGCTCAGAGAGGGAAGGACACTTGCCTAAGTGCACTCAGCTGGTAGGTGGAGACGACGGCTCGAACGTGCCTGCCCTGGCTCCCTGTCCAGGCCCTGCTAGTGGAGGAGGTAAGAACTCGTGCCAGCTGGTGGCCAGGCCAAAGGACCTGGAGGGCCTTTGGCATTTTTTACTGGGATACACTCAATATTCAGGGCTGATGCTGCAGCCATATCCCCTGCATTCCCTCGTCACCTCTGTCTTTGAAATAGAATCACACCACTTACTCGCCAATTCACCCACGTGATGTGCTTCATCCCACAAGCTCCAAGCCCAGGGCTGAAAGCCCCTGGTCCAGTGAGGATGCCCCGGGCTCCAAGCATGGGTTTCACCCTGCCTGAGGCTGCCTGGAACCTTTAGCAAGGCCCAAGCCCAGGGATCGGAGCCTCAGGCCAGGGCTGGCCTCAGGAGACAAATCCCTGCTCAGCACAGCTACATCTGGATGTCCCCAAATAACCCCAGCAGCCACTTCCGGAAAGCACTCGTTGCTCCCAAGCAGGCCACCGCCATCTGACGGATGGGCCTGAGGGAGGCAGCACACGGGCTACGGGAGAGTTGGGGACCGGAAAACCCGGTCCACATCCAGGTTCAGCCACCTGCCAGCAAACCCCAGTCACCATGAGCACCTTCCTCAGCTGCCATGTAAGCCCCCACCGGGGCCTCACAGGGTTTGTAGAGATTAAACTAAGCTCAACATTGAAGAGCATGCTTTGCAAGGGCCTTGCTATTTAAAGCTTCCAATGAACGATGTCCCGTGGCGCGCACCCTCCAGTGGGAGGGAAAAGCGGGCATCCCTGTAGAATCAGGTCTGTTGAGGATCAGGCTTTACCTGCTCTTCAGAAAGGACCTCCTTGGCTGTCTGCTGAGTCCATCTGGTACCGAGCTGGGCCCTGGCAGGGGGTCCCTTCCCCATTCCCTCCTGTCTTCACCAGGCAACTCCAGGCAAGCTTTGGCCCTTGGCTCCAGGCCCACCCCCCGTGGGGGCCCTCCCTGCCCCCCCATGGATGCCGTGTCCCCCTTTGTGTTCCCATCAGCAATCTAACCCTGCAATGTTTTAATTGTCTGCAGACTCTCTCTTCCACTCCGACCCCCCTTATCCTCCCGCCTTCTCTCATCATCCTCTTCCTCCTCTCCTCCTCCTCCTCCTCTTCATTCTCCTCTCTCTCCTCGCCCACCCCCTTTCTCTCTTCCCCCTCTCTGCCTAGCACCCAGCTCAGGAGCAGGTGTACAGTAAATGAGGAATAAACGGCAGCCGTGCGATCGAGGCCCTGACGGGCTTCCCCAGCCCTAGGCAGCCCTGTCCCCCGGGCCGAGGCCCTGGCCCCTCTCCCTCGGCTCTGGAAGTCCTTCCACGGATCTGGACGGAATCCCTGGACGCCTCGGATGCAGCTGTGCCTGCGTGGAAGCCGGTGCCACCCCTTCGATCACACCCACCCCTTAAGGGGTCCCAGAAACCTGCTCCACCAACCGTCCAGCCGAGGGAGGGGAGTGGTGTGGAGAGGGGGCGGGGGCAGTGACTTCCAGGTAGAGTCACGGCTGGGGAGGGCCAGCGGGAGCTCCCGGGCGCAGTGGAAGGAAGCCTGCCTCAGCTCGCTGGGCCAGCTCGCGCGGCCCTTGCACCGGCTTTAACCTGGGGAGGCCCATGAGGCAGTGTTCCTCCCTGGCTACGTGGGACCACCAACTGAGGATGCCAAGGAGCAAAGCCGAGGGCCGGCGCCTCATCCTAAAGACCAGCCGCGTCAGAACCTCTCGGGTGGGCCCAGCGTGGGCACTTTGGGGTTTGGGGTTTTGCTTTTCCCAAAACAAGGGCAGACAAAGCGAACACCTCGGTTCGGTGAGTGAGTCTCAGGGAACTTCCCAGGGACCTCCTGGGAGGAGGGCAATGCCAGCGATTTTAAACAGCATCACCACAGTTCCCTCGGCTGCGTGGACAGCCAGGCATCCGCAAAGGAAAACACTGAAGGCCCCAGAGCCCTGGGTTTCTAGGGCGTGGCTGATGGCACGGATTTGTGGGGATTTTAAAAGATATTTTTCCTAAAAACAGCTGATGTTTCTGTTACTCTTCTCTTGGGGGCAATCTCTATTCTCCTCAGGCCACGCCACCCCCATGGAACTCAGGACCCTGGGCTGCCCCACCCTCCGCACTGGACCAGGCTGGCATCTGACAGCAGACCCCAGCCCAGGTTTCCAGCATGCCAGCACAATCATGGACACAGTGGTACCCAAGCTTCCGTCCCAGATGTCTTTCACAGTCTTGAAACTTATTGAGGCCCTAAAGTACTCTTG
>JAQZBX010093922.1:0-12094 GCA_029593785.1 Cabassous unicinctus | reverse complement strand
AGGAAGCCAAGAAGCCTGAACCCTGGGCAAATGTCGGCAGCTGTCTTGCTCCAACACGTGACAATGGACTTTGGTGAGGGAAGAAACTTATGCTTTATGGCCTGGTAACTGTGGACTTCTACCCCAAATAAATACCCTTTATAAAGACCAACCCATTTTTGGTATTTCACATTAGCACCCCTTTGGCTGACTAAAACAGGGAGTAAAAATGATGAAAGTCTTTAGGTTTGCTAAAGCAGAGATGAAATAGCAGAGTTATGTTGTAGCCTAGAAGTTACAGTAGTTTTATCCCAGGTCAACTGAGTAAGAAGACATCTCAGGCAGACCTGGGCATATTTGAGAATGGTGAGGGATAATACTAACCACAATGCTAGAAGCTGAGTCTGAACTCTGCAAACTCGCTCTATAGTATGAGGCGTGGGAAAATTGAGTCTCTATTTTCTACCTACAAAATGGGGATAATACATTTCTCACAAGGGCATTGTTAGGATTAATTGCAAAGGGCTTTACATAACAGGTTTGGGTCAATGAGCTAAAATGAACTCCTGGAGGGAAATTCCCTAAAATATAAAGACTGTCAAAAAATTAATAAGAAAAAAGCCAAGAATCTTATAGAAAAAATGGATAAAAGATATGAACAGATGATTTATAGAAAATGAATTACAAATAGCTCTAAAATATACAAAAAGATGCCCAACCTTACTTAACAATATGATAAATGCAAATTTAAATTAGACTGAAATACCATTTTTACCTATCAAATTGGCAAAGATCATAAAGTTTGATAACCTACTATGTTGGCCAAGGTGTAGAGAAACCAGCACTCTTGTACATTGATGATGGGAATATGAACTTCTGTGGGGTACTGGCAATATCTATTGCAACAACTAATGTTTTATATATATATTCACACCTGTGTGAAAGGTGTAAGTATAAGACTTTTCACTACAAAAATATTTTAATAGAAAAAAGTGAAAACAATCCAAATCTTCACCAATATAAGACTTGGTAGATTCATACCATGGAGTAATATGCAGTTCTAAAAAAGAATGAAGTAGCTTTACCTACCCAGCTATGGAATAGTAAGCAAAATATATAATTATGTCAGGTACAGGACAAATACTTCCTTGAATGTGCACAGAATACCTCAGGAAAAATAAGAATTTGGTAACACTGATTACTTATTTGAATAATTTTTCTTTTTTTAAAGATTTATTTCATTTATTTATTCCCCCTTGCTGCTTGTGCTCGCTGTGTCCATTTGCTATGCGTTTTTCTGTGTCTGCTTATCTCCCTTTGTTGCGTCATCTTGCTGAGTCAGCTCATTGCGCCGCGCGGACTGTCAGCTCACCATGCCGCGTGGGCCTGCTTGCCTTCATCAGGAGGCCCCGGGAATCGAACCTGGGCCTCCCATATGGTAAACGGGAGCCCAACCAATTGAGCCACATCTGCTTCCCTGAATAAATTTTTAAAAATGTAAAAAATAATATACATTTATTAATGTTTCCTAACTTTATGGACCCATATAAAAGGGAATGAACTGAGCAGTAATTATCATAATTACCCATGTTTACTGATGACTCGGTAGAGGGTTGAAAGCTACAGAATACTAAAAGCAGAAAAGAAAATGTCATCAACAGAAGACAAACTTGTCAGGAGACAAATAATTTTTTTAAAATTTGGCCTAGACCTCAACGTACTGAAAATGAGCTGACAGAAATCAGGTGTTATTTATTTCTGTAGCTCCCTCTCTTCCTCAGTTCCCAATGTAGCAATACTCAAAACAAAGCAGGTATAGAAATGTTTATAAAGGAGTGAATGAATGACTAGCAGAGTGGAAGAATAGACAGGATGGATGATGGATGGCTAGAAGAAATCTGAAGGGCTGGGATCTACCTCTGTTCCCACTTCCTTCTGACAATGGTCTCTCTGTGCCTTTCTGTACAAACAGAAGGTGTTAGTATGTATACTTGTTGAGAACCATGATCATAATCCCTACATGTCTTTGTGGATAATTACTGTTTGCTAGGCAGAATAATGTCCCTTCCCCCTCTACACCCACCTCAAAAGAAGAAGATGTGGCTCAACAAGTTGGGTGCCCACCTATCACATGGAAGGTCCCAGGTTTGGGTCCCGGTGCCTCCTAAAGAAGACGAGCAGACACCACACCTGCCACAACAAGTTAGATGCCACACCTGCCACAACAAGCAGATGTCTAAACGAGCAGATGCCACAAGCCAGCAGATGTCCCAGCCTACGGGGAGTGGATGTGGATCAGGCCATTGGACACTCATCTCCCATATAGGAGGTTTGGTTCCTGATGCCTCCTGGAGAAGGCAAGCAAACAATGAGCAGACAGACGAGAGAACCATCTGGGGTGGGGGGATAAATAAAAAATAAAAAATAATAAAAGAGGCTCATGACCTAACCATAGAAACTGACTGTTGTATGGCAAAAAGGATTTTGCAGATGTAATAAAGGTTACAGAACTTGGATTATCCTGGTGGGTTCAATATAATCACAGGAGCCCTTAAAAGCAAAGAACTTTCTCTGGCTGGGAAAAAATCAGAAGAGATGGGGTAGAAGAGGAAGTCAGAGGTTCAAAGCCTGGTGATTCCACATACCATTGCTGGCTCTGAGGTTTAGAGGCCCATATTCAAGGACTGGAGAGAGGCCCTGAGGTGCTAACGATGGCTCCCAGCTGACCAGAAAGGAAACAGGGACCTCAGTTCTATAACTTCAAGGAACTGGATTCTGCCAACAGTAATGAACTTGGAAATGGATTCTTCCCAGAGCCTCCCGATAAAAGCTCAGCCAGCAGACACCTTGATTTTGGCCTTGTGAAACACAATAGAGAAACCAACAGAGCCAGCCTGGACTCCTGACCTACAGAACTGTGTGAGATAATAAATCTGTGCTAAGACACTAAGTTTATGGTAATTTGTCATGGAAGCAGTAGAAAAGCAATATGCTATCTTCTGTTCAGTTCTGCCACTATTGTTGCGCAAGTTCACAGGATAGGCCCTGCGCTAAGTGCAGGCCACACATTCTCAAGGTCCTCACAGTTTAAAGGGAAAGGCAAGAACATGAATTCATCAGACAATACAATGATGGATGTTAGCACAAAGCACTACAGGAGCATAGAGAAGAGGCACCTAAGTGGTATCCCAAGACTCTTTACTTCTCACTCCTCCAAACCCTCCCCTTCTATTATACCCTCTCCTGATGAATTACACCACCAATCTTACCTCAAGTCAGAAACTGCAAGTCACCCTTAGACTCCATTGACCTCAAGACCTGTGGGTGATACACCTTAATAATATTTTTCCTAAAATTACCTTTCTCTTTCCCTCACCCTCACCATCTCCCCAAATCCCCAGCTGCTACTTCCTGGCTCTCATCTTTTACTATTATCACAATTGCTTCTTAACTAACTTTACTGACTCAACAGCCATCCAGTTTCCACAATGCCACCAGAGTCATCTTTCTAAGGATTAAAGTGATCATGCCATGCTCCAGCTTAAAATCCTTAAAAGACCTGTGTATAATATAAGTCTAACTCCTTGGCTACCCTACCCTTACAACCCTTCCTTATTCTAAGCTCTATTAAGGGCTCTGCTTGGCTTCTGACCCCAGGGCCTAGGAAGGGTCTGGCACATTAGTTGATTCTCAAAAAAGTATTCACTGAATGAATAATCTCAACCCCACCTAACTCTCCAGCTTCATCTCTGCCTCACAGCAGATCCCTTCCACAGCTCCTGCTATACTCAGTCTCAGCAATTCCAAGCTGCTGTCTTCCCTCTCTATGCTCCAGTTTCTCCTCATAATGAAAAACCCTTGCTCTCCTGGTTGGTGACCACATCTCACTTTCTAAGATTCCACCATCCTCTCACAAGTTTTCTGTTCCCCTTACAGCTCAACTACCCAGGCAAACTGTCTAGTTTCTTCTGAGCTGCTGATGTAAGCTGTCCCCTCTCCTACCATGGCATCTACAGCAAATCTTCGAAATGCAATGCTACTACTCAAAAGTGGTCTGTGTACTGGTGCTGATGTACAAACTGTTCATTACCTGTCTGGCACAAGGTAAATCCAGAAAAAGAGTATAAGCATTTATAAAACGTGTATAACAATTTGACATTGCCATGACATCTAAATATGAGATTTTTTTTTTAACAAGATATAGACCAGTTAGGATGTTGCTGTCATATGTGGTGCAAGCTGCATGTTAAGCACGTGCAATAGGACACATTGTTTCATGACACAGCAGAAACAAACAATTTGTCCATCACCATAGACAGTTTTAGGAGTACTGTTCTAATGCACTTGGCTACATTTTCATCTTCCTCCTTTGGGGAAGTTTTTTCCCTGGGATAATGCAAATGTCAGTAAATATCAGTGAATAAGTGAATAAAGATGTAAATGATAAGATGTGAACTCTGAGCTCCTTCTTAGTAAATGATAGGAATTGGGCACTTTGGGTAATAGGATGTGCAAATGTACTACAGAAGGAGTGCAAATGAGGAACAATGGGGCATGAGCAATGTAAAGCTTTCAAAAATGAAATATGCAGAATTTTGAAATATTATGCAGAAGCTCAATATGTAAATGAGCTCAAAGAGAGTTTTCAGAGCCCTATCACTCTCACCTCCCCCAAGGTGACTCCAGAAGCACCCTGTCAGCACAAACTCTGTGACTCAGCTGTGAAAGGGTGAATTTGAGGTGAGTCTAAGGGCAGGGAGGCCAAATAGGATTTAATTGGAATCAACCTGACGGGAAATGATTAAAGGAACCCCAATGAGAAATGATTAAAGGCCTTAATAAGGGCAAAGATAGCTTGGTCAGGTACAGAAATTAAAGAAATATTTATGAGGCAATACAGGAAGGGCTTGGTGATTCATTACACAGGATAAAGGGATAGAGTAGCACTACATCAAAGTTTCTAGCTTGGTTTTGGTAACTATGTGGATGGTAGTGCCACCAGATGAGACAAGGAACACAGAAAAAGGAACAGGCTTGAGGGCAGGGGGTTAATACATTTAAGTGTGACAAGCTTGTGGGAGTTTAAGATGGAGATATCCAGCAGGCCCTTGGGAGAAACTTCAAGGCTGAAGATACAGATTTTGGAAGTGTTCACATGTTGATGGTGATTTAAATCACAACAATGGATGAGTGAGAAGAATAGAGGTCTAAGGTCAAACCCTTGGATTGAAACCTTTGGTATTACATCACTTAAGGAATGGGCTGAGGGAAGGGATCTCACAAGGAAGATGAAAAAGGAAGACTCAAAAAGAAAGGAGGAGAACTGAGTGCACATAGATTTGGAAAAACTCTGAAGGAGGAGATAGCTTTGAACAGAGTCAAGTGCATCAGAGAAGTCCATTGTGTTAGGTATAGTCTCCACTGAACTGAGCCAACCTAAAAGTCCCGGTGGCGTTGGGAGGGGCAAATAAAGTGGAGTGATAAGGTAGAAGCCAAAACATAAAAGTAGGTGTGGAGGCTTGAAACTGTATATACCTCAGAAAAGCAAGTTCTTAAAGTTAATCCATTCCTGTGGGTGGGTGTGGACCCATTGTAACTAGGATCCTTTGATGAGGCTATTCAGTTAAGGTGTGCCCCACCTCATTCAGGATGGATCTTATCTCTCTTAATGGAATCCTTTATAAATGGAATGAATACAAAGAGAAAGAAAGCCACAGAAGCAAGAAGCTGAAGGCAAGGAAACCTGGAAGAGAAGGGAGAGTCCAGCAGACGCCACCATGTGTCTTGCAATATGGCAGAGGACCCAAGGATCACTGGCAGCCAGTCTTTGGGAAGAAAACATAGCTTTGATGATGCCTTGATTTGGACATTTTCCCAGACTCTACCATAAGCAAATAAATTCCCATGGTTCAAACCGAACCATTCCATGGTATATTGCTTTAAGCAGCCTAGGGAACTAAAACAGTAGGTGAGTAACAGACATTGAACAGGCCCCTTTCAAGATGCCTGGTTGTAAAGGATAAAAGAGAAGAGGGAGGTGCAAAAATGAATGTTTATGATTTTTAGGATAGTAAATATAGTGAGAGGAAGAAGTAATAGGGAGAAACCAATGACCCACAAGGAGAAACAACCAATGAATATCCAGAGAAAATGGGAGGGGATGGAAAACAGAGACCTAGAAGGTGTGCCCTTCTTCTGCTGGAGCAGGGATGACCTCTTATCCTCCCAGATGGGAAGGGAGAATGGAAGGTATGATGTAGATGAGTTTGTAAGTCTTCCCTAGTATCCAAATCTGGATTAGGGCCCTTTCTATGTTCTCCGATATCTTATTGCCTCACTGAAGAGCTTACCATTAGGATTGCCTAATTTACTTATAAGTATTATATCCATTTTGCCTAATTTGCCTAATTTACCTGTCTGTAAGCCACACTAGACTGTAAGCTCCAGAAAGGCAAGGACTGCATCTGTCTTGTTCACGCTTATGCCCAGTGCCTAGCACAGTGCCTGGCACAAATTAGGCACTAATTAAATGACTAGTCAATTAAATGGGGACAAAAAAATTAAGAGGACTCACAAAAAAGCTTCAATTTTTCTAGCAAAGTAAGAGGTGAGGCCAATTGCTAAGGGTTTATAGATTGGGATTAGGTAGAGGATTTTTGGAAAGCAGCCAGTATATGGGGTAGCTTTTTAGGGAGATAGAAAATGAAAATCCTTCAAGGACAAGGACAAGGTTTTTGTTGTTGTTGTTGTTGTTTTTACATTTCTCAATTAGATGTAATGGATACATATAAAAAAATTTTTGAATATGTTACACAATAATTTGGTTCATAGTAACACATTCATACAGTATTTGTCCTTTTGTGTCTGGCTTGCTTCACTCAACATAATGTCCTCCAGGTTCATCCATGTTGTCATATGCTTTACAACTTCATTTCTTCTTACAGCTGCGTAATATTCCATCATGTGAATAGACCACAGTTTATCCATTCATCTGTTGATGGACACCTGGGTTGTTTCCAACTTTTGGCAATGGTGAATAATGTTGCTATGAACATCAGTGTGCAGGTGTCTGTTCATGTCACTGTTATCAGTTCTTCTGGGATATATACCCAGTAGGGGTATTGCAGGGTGACCTGACAAGTCTATATTCAACTTCTTTAGGAACTGCCAAACAGTCCTCCATTGTGGCCGTACCATTCTGCATTCCCACCAACAGTGAAGAAGTGTTCCTATCTCTCCACATCCTCTCCAACACTTGTAGTTCTCTGTCTTTTTAATACTGGCCATTCTGACAGGTGTGAAATGATATCTCATCGCAGTTTTGATTTCCATTTCCCTAATCATGAGTGATGTTGAGCATTTCTTCATGTGTTTTTTTGCCATTTGTATTTCTTCTTTGGAGAAATATCTATTCAAGTCTTTTGCCCATTTTTTAATTGGGTCATTTGTCTTTTTATTGTTGAGTTGTAACATCTTTTTATATATCCTGGATATTAAACCCTTAACAGATATGTGATTTCCAAATATTTTTTCCCATTGAGTTGGCTGCCTTTTCACCCTTTTGAAAAAGTCCTGTGAGGTGTGAAAGTGTTTAATTTTGAGGAGGTCCCATTTACCTATTTTTTCTTTTGTTGCACGTGCTTTGAGTGTAAGGTCCAAGAAACCACCACCTAGAACAAGGTCTTGAAGATGTTTCCCTACATTTTCTTCTAGTAGTTTTATGGTCCTGGCTTTTATATTTAGATCTTTGATCTATTTTGAGTTGATTCTTGTATAGGGGGTGAGATAGGGGTCCTCTTTCATTCTTTTGGTTATAGATATCCAGTTCTCCCAACACCATTTGTTGAAGAGACTGTTTTTTCCCGTTAGCATGGACTTGGTATGTTTGTCAAAAACCAGTTGACTGTATAGGTGAAGGTTTATTTCTGGGTTCTCAATTCTATTCCTGTTGTTTTTTAAAAAGGATAAATCTTGGTTGCACATTGGAATCACCTGGAGTACTTTAAAAACTACTGAAGCTAGGGTCCCACCCCCAAAATTTCTGACTTAATTGGCCTGGAATGCAGCTTGGACATTGGGATTTTTAAAAGGTCCCAGATGATTCTGTTATGCATCCACAGTTGAAAACCACTGAGTGAAAGGATTAAGTTAGGCTGGTCAGGGTTCATTCAGCTGAGACTGGAAACCAAGAACCAACAGACTATCAATTCACCATTTTACTCAATTTTCCCCAATACTGTTCAGCTGCCTGAATATAGGCACAGATAAGGACAACCGCAGGATTAATTTGTGGTTAGGGCTTTGCCAGATTAATATGGAAGTGAGGCCAACAGAGAGCTACCAGACCAAAAGAAAACTGAGGTCTCTCTGAGGATAGAGTGGGAGGTGTAAGAGATCTTAAAACCCATTTATGGTTTGAAGATAGGATATTAGAGCTAAGCATTTCTTAGCACATTTCCAAGTGTAAGTTCAAGAAACTGGCTATGAAAGCAGGTGGTTACAGTGTTATCTCTAGAGGTGATAACAGCTGAATCAGAACAAGAAACTTAAAAAGGCTATTGCACAATTGGAAAGGATTTTGAAATTTCCCAGAGCAATAGCAGGTGTGGAGATAAAGCGGAGGATGAGTCAGATGTCAAAGTTCACAACGCATGTGAGACTGAAACAAAATGACAAAGAGGATTTAAAAAGGCAAAGGGGGAGGTTTCAAGATGGCGGTGACTGAATGACTGACTGAGGGGCTGAGGTGAAGACCCCTATGAAGTAAAAGAGGAATTGGAATTCCTATGAAGAATTGGAATTGGAATTGGAATTCCTATGAAGTAAAAGAGGCCAGGAATTGTCCGTAAGCCAGTTCTAGCAGTCCCAGGAACTCAATAGAAGTGTGTGTGTGGGGGTGTGTGTGTGTGTGTTAATGAACAAGTAAACAATACAGATTTCAAACATGGGATAGAGATCTACATCATTCATCAAGAGTGGAAAATTTATGAACCACACAGACCAGGCCTGAAAGGAAGCTGGAAAAGAGAATTAAAGAACAAAAAAAACAGCACATGATGGTACAAGCTGCAGCTTTGAAGTTGAAGGATCCCAAGCAGAATATCCAGGACATGGAGAAATTGGATGGAGTTTAACCCCGTGCAACAGCCACTGTTAAATGAAAAGGTGCTAAAAGACAAATATAATAAGCTGCGTGAAGTCTTTGAATGTATTCTACAACTCTGTGAGAAAGAGAATCTAGATATTTACAAAGAATTGAGAAAGTTAGAAGTAGAATATGAACAGAAGAGGGTTCAACTTCGCCAATGTTTTGATGCTGTCAAGAATGCTCAGCATGTAGAAGTTGAAAGTATTCCTTTGCCAGATATGCCTCCTTCCAACATCTTGATCTAGGACATTCCACTTCCTGGTGCCTAGCCCTTCCATCCTTAAGAAGACTTGAGCCTATAGACCGCCAACTTGGGCAGTTTCTATACTTCCTCTTTTTGGACACGGTGTTCCATGTTTGCCTCCTGGCAGAAAATTTCCTGGTCCTCCCCCAGTCCAACTCCTCCTCCAGTCTTGCAGATGTATGGCCATAAAGTGGGCTTTGTCCTAGATCATCTTCTTGTAGGCGAGATGAAGGTATGTTATATAGTCCTGCACTTGTTCAGCGAGGTCATGACAAAGATGTTTCCAGCACTAGTGAGGATGATGGCTATCCTGAGGACATGAATCAGGGTAAGCATGATTACAGTGCTGATGACAGTGACACTGACAGATCAGATGGAGAAAGTAAGGGGGATAAATTTGTGCACCATGATGACAGTGAGCGAGACAACAATGAAGAAAAAAATCAGGTCTTAGTGTACAATTTGCAGATATGCCTGGAAAATCAAGGAAGAAAAGAAGAACATGAAGGAACTGACTCCTCTTCAAGCCATGATGCTTCGAATGGCGGGTGGAAACCCCAGAGGAGGGGTGAGAAGTAGTGAGTTTTTCAGAGGATGATGATGAAGATGATCTGATGATTCTAAAGCAGAAAAGCAACCACAAAAACAGCATAAAGAAGAATCTCTTTCTGATGGCACATCTACAGCTTCTTCACAGTAGCAGGGTCCTCCACAGTCTGTTCCTCCTTCTCAGCACCTCCCACACCAGGACCACCTCCTCTTGAACCACAACCTGTACCACCTTTATGGCCACCTGGACCACCTACGGGCTTTCCTCCTAGGCCACTTCCAGGAGCTCCTCCATTCCTGAGACCACCTGATATGTCAGGACTCCAAGGGTCTTTACCCCAACTTTTACCTCCAGGACCACCACCAGGTCAACCCCCTGGCCCTCCCCCAGGTCCACCTCCAGGTCTGCCTCCTGGCCCTCCTCCTCAGGGACCTCCACCAAGGCTATCTCCTTCTGTAACTCCAGGTATCCCTCCCCCTTGTCCTGGCATGATATGCCCACTTTTGGTGCCTCCACTTGGATCTGCCCCGCCTGAGCTTTTCCCACCGGTTCCCTTGCCAAACCCAGGAGTTTTAAGTGCTCCATTCAATTTGATTCAGCAACCCAAGGAAGATGATACTAGTGCAGTCACCATTAAGAAGAAAGCCACAGCAACCATCGGTGCCAAGCCACAGATCACTAATCCCAAGGCTTAGATTACTCAATTTGTGCCCACTGCACTGAGGGTACGTCGGGAGAATAAAGGGGCTACTGCTATTTCCCAAAGAAAATCAGAAGATAATCCTGCTGTGCCCCTTGCCAAAGCAGCCCCCAAATCTGGTCCTTCTGTTCCTGTCTCAGTGCAAACTAAGGATGATGTGTATGAAGCTTTCATGAAAGAGATGGAAGGGCTAGTGTGACAGCTTTTGATGCCATTGAAGGCTTCTGTCCACATCAGTGGTTCTTATTAAGGGTAGGTGAAAGGCTACTTCCTCTGTCAGGGTATTTTCTAATTTCAGTGCAAAGAATATCCTAAAGTTTAGTCCTGGTCAGAACTTCCTGCATATAAGACAGGGTATTTCATCAGAAAAGATTCATTATGGAAGCAGTGCTGCTAACATCCATTCCCTTTCATATCACCATTTCCATTCCATTTTTTCTCCTCGAATCCTTTTTAAACATGTGACTAAGGGGATCTTAGTTACTTATTTATTTTCACTCTCCTTTCTTGTGTGCTGTGGGCACTGCAGCAGAAATTTCTGAGGAAATGGTTTACTTCACCCCATCTTGGTTTTTGTGTATGAGTTATTTTAAATATTTTCTTGTAAATATTTTGTAATATTTTACTTGTAGTGAAATGGATCACAATGATATCTTCTAATACAAAGCAGGATTCGTGGGAAGAAAATGTAAAGTTCTTTGATTAAAATTATTCCCCACTGACCTAAACTTTGAGTGTTTTGTGGAAAAAATATTCTATACAAAAAAAAAAAAGGCAAAGGAGGGGTCAAAGCCCAAGAGTGAGACATTCAAAAAAGGACAGTTTTGTTTTATTTTCCTATGAAAGTGAAAAAGTAACAGTTTGATTTGAAAGTGGCAATGGGTAGATTAGGGAATTCTGGCCAGGCCACCCGGACATGTAGTACCTTTGAATACGGGAGAAAGCCTCTATTTCTCTCATCCCTACATTAAATCTATCAGCAAATCGTGTCAACTCTATCTTCTAAGTATATTCTAGAATCCAACCCCTTCTCACCCTGATGGTTGGTCCAAGCCACCATCCTTTCTTATCTGGATTATTTCAAGAGCCCCTCAGCTAGTCTCCCTGCTCTCACCTTTGCCCCTTTTCAGCGTAGTCTTCACATAGCACCAAAATTATCTTTTAAAAAAATAATCCAAGTTACAAGGCCTTACGTGGTCTGGGCCCTGACCGCCTCACTGACCTTTCCTCCTTTTTGCCACTTCTCATACTTACCTTCAGCCAGATTGGTCCCCTTGCTGTTCCCACAACCAGGAATTCTCTTCTTCCAGGTATCTGCCATGCCACACTCTTCCACTTCTCTCTGATCTCTGCTAAGACGTCATCTCACCTCCCCACCAGCATGCACTTCCTTATCCTTACCTTGCTTTTTCTCCACAGTATTTTTTACCATTATATATTTATATATATATATATATATATATTTTTTTTTTT
>JAQZBX010093921.1:0-12093 GCA_029593785.1 Cabassous unicinctus | reverse complement strand
AATACACCTTTCCCCGTCTTGCACATTGGCCTGTTCAAGTGCTGTCCTTCAGGGCTTATATATACAATGAGTTTAGAAAATAAACAGGTCACAGTATAATGGCCTCCCAGGTCCTTTCTGTGTATCTTGTATTGGGTATGCACAGGTGGCCCTAGGAATTACTTCATTTACATGGATGCAAATTTCCCCCCTTCCCTACAAAACAGTCTCCTCGTGGTCCTGGACATTGCAATTTATGTCCTATAGCAGCAATCCCTTGCCCCAGGCAGCAAACATGATTGCTCTCCCACAGAGTTCTGTAGGAGAACTGTGTGAACTGCTTTGTACATGTAGGGCAAATTCTGGGATGACAAGTCCTTCAGACAGATTGTACCAGACTTAAATGATCCCAGTATTTGCACGAAGGTTATTTGCTTCCTCCAGAACCAGGACCAGGGATCTAAACTGGGAGCATGGGTTGGCTCTACGCCAAGCTGGTGAGCAGTGGGAGGGCCCAGCCAGGGTACAAGAGGGACTCAAAGAGATACTTGTACATCAATATTCAAAGCAACATTATTCACAAAAGCCAAAAGATCAGAGGAACCCAAATGTACATCAACAGAAGAATGGATAAACAAACTGTGATTATACATACAATGGAATAATACTCAGCTTTGAAAAATAAAGTTTGAATCCAGGACATGGGAGGCAGGTGCTCAACCACTGAGCTACATCCACTCACCATGAATGAAGTTTTGATACATGTCACTACAGAGATGAACCTTGAAGACTTTATGTTGAATGAAATAAGTCAGACACAATGTGATATTGTATGATTCCACTTTATGAAAAAGCTAGAATATGCAAACCTGTAGACAGAAAGTAGAGTACAGGATACCAGGGCTAATGGGGAGGGGAATGGGGAGTTTTGTTAGAGGTGATATGAAATTCTGGTAATGCATGGTGATGAGGTTAGCAGAACATTGTGAATTTGATTAATCTCAAATTGAATGGTATATTTGGGAGTGACTAAGATGATAAAGTTTATTTAGTATATGTTTCCACAATTAAGGAAAAAAAAGGGCAACTAAAGAGACAGTGACAATTAAATACAATACATGATGCTGGACTCTAATTATGGTGGAAAAAATTCCAAAATGATATTTGGTACATCTGAAAAATATGGACTATAAAGATTAAGCTTTATATCAATATTAATTTTCTTATACTTGATAACTGTACTTAAGGTGATTATATAAGTGAATATCTGTGTTCTTATGAAGTATACATGCAAGGAGCATGATGTATACAACCTCCTGTCAAATGCTTAGAAAAATAGACAGATGTGGATGACTGAATGGGTGGATGGATGGGTGGATGGATGGATGATTACATGGACGGATGAATCTGTGATTGGATGGATAGACAGAATGATGCAGCAAATATGGCAAGATATTAAAATTTGTGGGTCTGTGTACCTGGTGATGTATATGTTAAAATTCTCTATATGGGGTCTGTATTAGTTGTGTTTTGTTGTTGTTTTGTGTTTTTTTGTTTGTTTTGAGGTACCAGAGGCTAGGGATTGAACCTAGGACTGCGTATGTGGGAAGCTGGTGCACAACCACTGAGCCACATCGGCTCCCCTGAGTTGGTTTTTTCATTTGTTTTGTTTGTTGTTTTTGTTTTTTTCTAGGAGACACTGGGAACCGAACCCATGACCTCCCATGTGAGAAGCAGGCACTCAACTGCTTGAGCCACATCCACTCCCGTGTATTAGTTTTACAAGTGTCTTGTAAGTTTTAAATTATTTCAAAATAAAAAGCTTAAAGGGGGAAAATACCTCCCAACAAAGAAAAGTCCAGGAACAGAACACTTTATTTTTTTTTTTTGACCAGTAAAATAATATGGGCTTTATTTCTGCATTTATAACTATACATGCATTGGCTGCTGTGCAGTGCCCATGGGGCTTTTCCTCCTGGGTCTTTTCTGTACCTTTTAAGTCAAGGTGTTGTCAGAAAAGCTTTCCTACAAGAATCTTTTGTGTGGAAGACTTATGGAAAAGTCAGAGACCTTCCACATCTATCTGCTGCTTTCATAGGACAGTCACAGAGAAATAAAAAGACCCAGTTTGAAGGACAGCTGGACATACTGAAGAAATGTAAAATGTGGTAGAAGTAAGTTTTATGATTAATATATATATGTATTTATGTATAACGTGTGTGTATGTGGGTGTTTGTATAAAAGTTTGGTGATAAATCATCTGGGACCCAAGCAACTCAAATATATATATATATTTTAAAGTAAATTATTTCTCTATATTTTTGCTAATTGAGATGTACTGACTGAGCATATGAAAAGTATCTAGCACAGTGCCCAGAATATATTATTGTTCCATTCATGGTATCTATTTTACTCTAAATCCATCAAATAATTAAACTCATCACAGTCACTTTCACAATTTTTCCTTATTATTGATGTGATAAATAAAGTATGAAATACCAGATACAATTGCCATGGATGGAATTTTACACAACCCATATCCTTTCATGAATAAAGTCATAATTCCCTCTTCTCAACAGTCTTACTTAAGTGATTTTTCTTCTTTCAAAATGTAGTTGACACACCCTGACAAACAATTTCTAACAGGATTTTCTCTAGGGATTTAAATTGTAAAAGAAAGGAGACTTTTAGAAGAGGGTTTTTAACTGAAATATATAGAAAAGGTAGGTTTGGAATTCTATCCAAATACCCTGTGTATCTTTGCATATGTGCATATACTCTACGTGTGTGTGTGTGTGTGTGTGTGTGAGAGAGAGAGAGAGAGAGAGAGAGAGAGAGGAGAGAGAGAGAGAGAGAGGAAAAGAAAGGATGGATCTGTATATAACACAGGGAATTTTGAAGAATTAGAAAAAGACCATAAAAAAAAGCATTTGAAGATGATTCCAGGGGTTCCAGGAAGTATTTCATGATACATTTGCTTTTTCAGAGCATCCCTAGTAACACTCTAAGGACAATGCTTTGAAAGATCTTTTCCTAAAAGGGTTTCTGTTTTCTAACTGATATTCAATCATTTTAAGTACAGCAGGACTGCATCATTCATTAAGAGATATCAAGACTTGCACCAAGGCAGCTATTCAAAACTTAGAGTTTGGCTGTCTACATTTTTAATTATATAGCTTTTCTACAGTATTTTTCTCCCGCTTTAATGTAAAATTAACCCTAGGTCACAGAACACTTTCTGATGAATTTTACCACACATTCAATGAAGAATTAACACCAATCATTCTCAAGATTGTCCAAAAAATTGAAGAGGAAGACTTCCTAATTCATTCTGTGATACTAGCATTGCCCTAAAGCCCAAGCCAGATAAAGATATCACAAGAAAGGAAAATTACAGATCAACATACCTTACGAAAATAGATGCAAAAATTCTCAATAAAATACTAGCAAACCAAATTCAACACCACATTAAAAGGATTATACACCATAGCCACATGGACTTATCCCATGAATACAAGTGTGGTTCAACATAAGGAAAACAATAATGATTAAAAATTAATAGATTGAGGAAAGACCACATGATCAAAGACATATGACAAACTTCCATGCCCTTTCTTGGTAAAAACACTCAGAAAACTAAGAATAAAAGGGAACTTTCTTAACACAATAAAGGGCATATAGGAAAAGCCCACAGCTAACATCATACTGAAAAGAGAAAGACTGAAAGCTTGCCCCTAAGATCAGGAATAAGACCAGGATGCCGCTATTGACAATACAATTCAACATTGCACTGGAAGTGCTAGGCAGAGCAATGAAACAAGAAAAAGAAATAAAAAGTATCTAAATTGGAAAAGAAGAAATAAAATTACCCCTAATTACAAATGACAGCATCCTATATGTGGAAAATCCCATAGAATCTACAAGAAAGTTATTAGAGCTAATACATAAATTGGTCAAAGTGGCAGAGTATAGGATTAATGTAGAAAAATCAGTGGTGTTTCCATACACCAGAAATGAACTCTCTGAAGAGGAAATCAAGAAAATAATGCCATTTACAATAACAACTAAAAGAATAAAATGGCTAGGAATTTAACCATGGATGTAAAAGAATTGTGCTTGGAAGACTGCATATCATTACTGAAAGAACATTTAAATAAATGGAAAGGTATTCTGTTTTCATGGATTTGAAGATTTAATATCATTAAGATGTCAGTACTTCCCAAAGCTATTTACAGATTCAATGCAATCCTAATCAAAACCCCATTAACCTTCTTTACAGAAATGGAAATGCAAATTCATATGGAAGGGCAAGGGCCCTGAAGAGCCAAAAACATCTTGAAAAAGAACAAAGTTGGAGGATTCACATTTCCCAATTTCAAAACTATTACAAACTACAGTAATCAAAACTGTATTATCTGTCCAAGGACAGGCATATAGACCAATGGACTCAAATTGAGAGAGCAGAAATAAACACACACTTCTGTGGTCAACTTGATTTTTGACAAGGGTACCAAGCCCAATCATCAGGGATAGAATAGTCTCTTCAACAAATGGTGCTGGGAAAACTGGATATCTATATGCAAAAGAAGGAAAATGACCCCTGCCTTTAAACATATATAAAAATTAACTCAAAATGGATCAATGACCTAAATATAAGTGCTAAAGCTATTTTTACTTTAGAAGAAAACATACGGAAATAGCTTCAGGACCTTTTATTAGGCAATGGATTAACAGGTTTTACACAAAATGTATTAGCAATAAAAGAAAAAGAAAAAAGAAAATTGGATTTCTTAAAATTAAACTCTTTTTGCCTCAAAAGGCATTATTAAGAAAGTAAAAAGGGAAGCGGGTGTGGCACAATGGATAGAGCACCCGTTTACCATATGAGAGGCCCCGGGTTCGCTTCCGGGCGCCTCCTTGTGAGGGCAGGCCGGCTCGCTGTGGGTTGATGCGGCAGGACCTCACAGCAAGGGGGAGATAAGCAGACGTGGAGAAGACACGCAGCGAATGGGCACAGCAGCACAAGCAGCAAGGGGGGGATAAATAAATAAAATAAATAAATCTTTAAAAAAAAAAAGTAAAAAGACAATCTACAGAAGAGGAGGAAATATTTGGAAGCTATTTATCTCTTAAGGATTTAATATCCAGAATATATAAAGAACTCCTTTACAACTCAACAACAAAAAGACTATCCAATTCGGGGCAGATGTGGCTCGGATGGTTGGGCATCCGTTTCCCATATGGAGGGACCTGGGTTCGATCCTGGGGACCTCCCGGTAAAATAAAGAAAAATATAGAAGTTGCATGGGTGCTCCTTCAGGCCCCGCAAGCAGGTGTGCCCCCAGCCCTGTGAGTGGGTGAGCTGCCAGGCCTCGCCGAACCACGCAGCAGGATGATGACGTAACAGGAGAGAGACGCAGGGAAGAGCCAAGATGAGAAGTGTCAAAAAAAAACAACAACAGGAACTGAGGTGGTGCAGGTGGCAGGACGCTTCTCTCCCACATCAGAGGTTCCCAGGATCGAATCCCGGTGAAGACTGGAGGAGAGGGATGAGAGGAGGGGGCAGGAAAGGGACACAGAGAGTTGCCCAATGAATGGACACAAAACAGCAAAAACAGGGGGAGGGGGGGCGTAAAATGGATAAAAAAGTAAGTAAGTAAATAATAAATCTTTAAAAAAAAAAAAAAAAAAGACTATCCAATTAAGAAATGGCCAAAAGACTTGAGTAGAGATTTCTCCTAAGATCTATTAATGGCCAAAAAAGCACAGGAAAAGATGCTCAACATCATTAGTCATTAGGGAAAGGCAAATCAAAACTTCTATGAGGTACCACTTCACACCCAGGAGAATGGATATTATTTTTAAAACATAGAAAAGTGCTGGTGAGAATGGGGAGATCTAGGAACTGTCATACAATGTTGGGGATGTAAAATGGTGTAGCTGTTGTGGAAAACAGTTTGGCTCTTCCTTGAAAGGTAAAAGAAGTACCATGTGATACAGCAATCCCCCTGTTATGTACACACCCAAAAGAATTGTGGGCAGGGACTCAGACAGATATTGTTTTTTCTTTGTTTTGAATTTCAGATGTATTAATTGATATGGGGGATGTGATGGTTAGGCTAATGAGTGAACTCGGCCAGGTAGTTGTGTCCAGGTGTTTGGCCCACAAGCACTGGGCTAATTGTAATACAAGAGCATTTATGGACTTCGATCACCAGTGACTTTACTGCATGGATGGCTGATTACATCTGCATCGATCAGAGAGATTGCATCAGCAATGGGTGATGCTTTTATCCAATCAGTTGAAGGTCTTAAAAGGGGAAGTGACTTCAACATTCAGAGAGAACTTCTCAGCTCGTCTTTGGACAGTCAACTTCGCCCAGAAACTCATCAAGGACCTTTCATTGGACTTTCATCGGAGCTCTTGGTTTGCAGCCTGCCTGCGGAACCTGGACTTGTGCATCCCTATGGTCACATGAGAGACTCTTATAAAATCTCATATTATTGACAGATATCTCCTGTTGATTCTGTTTCCCGAGAGAACCCTGACTAATACAGGGGGTATGACCCTACATTTACAAATGTTGGATATTACTATAAGCAATCCTTCAGGAAACTTTTACTGATGAGGTCACAGAAATATACCTACAGAATAAATGAGAACCAAAAAGTCCTGTCCTAATGCTATGCAAATGGATATTTCAGTTTGAAATAAAACTCAATAAGAGTAAGATAAACAGATCTTAAATACCATACATTTCATCTTGATAAAAATGAAAAAGAAATGCTCTAGAAACTCTTTCTCAAAAATGACTCTATTAAAAAAAAAAACAACTAAAAGTGATTCTATGTCCACACGAAACTTGTACATGATTGTTCATAGCAGCATTATTCATAAGAGACTTAAAAAGGGGAAACAAAATATCCATTAACTGGTAACTAGCTGAAAAAATGTGGTATATTCCTCAAGATATATACCCAAAGGAACTAAAAGCAGGGACTCAGACAGATATGTGCACATCAGTGTTCACAGCAGCATCAGTCACAACAAGCAAAAGGTGGCAGCACCCCAAAATCATCAACGGATGAACAAACAAAATGTGGTCCATACATCTAATGGAATATTACTCAGCTGCAAAAAAAGAATGAAATTCTGATATATGCCACAACATGAATGAACCCTGAATATACTTAGAGTGAAACAAGCCAAACACAAAAAGGACAAACACTGTATGACCTCTTTTATATGAAACATCTCAAGTAAACAAATTAAAAGGGACAAAGTAGATAGAGATTACCAGGGGCTGGGTGGGGGGAGGGGAAGAGGAATGGGGATTTACTGCCCAATTAGCAGTTTCTGCTTTGCAAGATGAAAAGTTTTAGTAATGGAAGGTGGTGATGGCAGCACATTGTGAATGTTATTAATACCACTGAATTATGCACTTAAAATTGTTAAAATGGCAAATTTTATTATATGCATGTTACCACATAAGAAAAAACAAAACTGAAAAAAAAAGCCATTATCTTTATAGTGGTTCAGCCATAAAAAGGAATGATGAAATGCTACATAATAAAACATGCCACATGCAGGAAGCCACAGGCAGAAGATCACATATTGCATGATTACTTTTTAAATGCAATATCCAGAAATGACAAATCTATAAATGCAAAGTAGATTAATGGTTAGCTGGGGCAGATGAGGCCCACAAATGGGCACCCAGGATGTTTTTGTGTTGATGGATGTGTTCTAACGTTGAATCGTAATGGTTGAACAACTCTATAAATGTCCAAAAATTAATGAAATATACACTTAGAATAGTTTAACTTTATGGTGTGTAATTATTCCTCAGTAAAAAGTGGCTTTAGTGGTGTCAGAGACACAGATGTCAAAGATTCAAGGAGTTTGCTTACTTTTGTTTCAGGAAAAGTTAAGACTGGAGAAAAGCATTATTTCTAAGTTAATGTGACAGTTTATGTAGTCAGACTTATAGGGGAATTGTCGGTTTTTTTTCCTTTTAAGGAGAATGACTTTGAGTAGTATAACCAAAACTTCATTTATGACATAATAAACATGACTTCAGTTTTTTCACAGTTAGTCCAAAGAATGGCGCTTCTAACTTAGAATTTACATTTTGCCTTAAATATTCCCAAACCCATCCATGTACAGTTGGAATATTAATCTTGTCTGATATTATGGTATTTCATGTAAAGATAATCCTTGATCAGTGACCAAATTGCTAATTTTTGATGTTCAGCCATTTTTCTTGATCTTACTGATTCTATATATTTCCAGAATGTTGAATGGATTTGTAATAAACTTCTAAGATGAAGGGAAATTTCTTGTTGTTTGCTGGAAATCTGGGCTTGTGTTCATTTTATTAAAAAATAAGCTCCAAAAATGCCTATAACTTCAGCTACTAAAATTCCTTTAAAGAGAGGAAGCGGCTGTGGCTCAATTGGTTGGGCTCCCGTTTACCATATGGGAGGCCCCGGGATCAATTCCTGGGTCCTGCTGGGGAAGGCAAGCCAGCCCGAACGGCACGGTGAACTGGTGCAGCAAGATGACCCAACAAAGGGAGACAAGCAGACATAGAAAAATGCAAAGCAAAATGGACCCAGCGAGCACAAGCAGCAAGGGGGAGATAAGTAAATAATAAATCTTAAAAAAAAAAAAAGCCTTTAAAGATCTTCTTTGCCAGTGGTTCCACAGTGCCGCCATCCTGAAACGCAAACACAAGGAGCTGCACAAGATGGACAGATATTTGTATACTAATGTTTGCAGAAGCATTATTCTTGATAGTCAAAAGATGGAAGCAACCGAAGTGTCTATCAACAGATGGATAAACCAAATGTATATTCCTCCAATGTAATATTCCTCCAATTTTCTGATATATGTTACAACATGGATGGACCTTGAAGACATCATGTTGAGTGAAATAAGTCAGACACAAAAGGAGATTCCACTTACATTAAATATTAGGATGTGCAAATTCACAGAAAAAAAAGTAGAGTACAGGTTACCAGGAGCAGAATGGAGGGGGAATGGTGAGTTAATGTAAATGGGTACAGTGTTCCTAAGGGTGATGGAAAAGTTTTCATAATAGATGGGTGATGGTAGCACAACATTGTGAATGTGATTATTGCCACTGGATGTTATGCTTGGTGTGGCTGAGATGGGAAATTTTAAGTTGTGTATATATCATCACAATTTAAAGAGAGACAGTGGCAATTAAATGTAACACATTATCCTAGACTGGACTGAATGGAGAAAATGCCTAGCACATTATTGGGACAGTTGAAAAAACTGGAATATGAACTATATGCTTTCTATTTATGTTAAATAGTATAAATTTGACAACTGTACTGCAATTCATTATATAAGTGAATGTCCTAGTACTTAGGAAATGTACATGGAAGTGCTAAGTATTCAAGGAGCATTATGTTTGCATTCTACTCTCAATGTTTAAAAAATAGTCCGATGGAAAGATAGAATGATTTAACAAATGTAGCAAAATGCTAACACTTGGTAAATTTGGGTATCTGGGTTGGGGTAATTTGGAGTTGTTGCATTGATTTTGTATTATCATTGCAACTTTCCTGAGGTTTGAAATCATTTCAAAATATAAGTTTTTTAAAAAAAATCAGTGCATGGGGAAATGTTAGGTCATTCGAGATCTCACCAAGATAGAGCCCATTAATTATAGCAATGAAATAGGTATGGAATGTTAAACACTTGGGCAGCCATGGCGACTCCTCTGACATTCCTTTTTAAATTATTTTTAAGGGAGGGAAGAGCAGTCATGACTTTGTTATTGACAAATTAATCCCAACTCATTGGTTATCCTTTTATATTGCATTGCAGTGTAATCTCCTAATGTGACGATATCCATGAATTTATTAAATACCCTAAGTGGTATTTTATCCCTTTCCCCCCAATCTCACCTAGTTCAAGAATTTTTAAAGCTTAATGTCTAGAAACAGGGAGTATATTAAATTTAAAGTTTTTAGCATTTTGCAAAAATTTTCTTGTAAAAACTCTGGGCTTGGTTTTTATTTATTCCTTTAACTGAGCCCCAGAGAAGGGAGGACAGTTTGCATAAAGAAAGTCTCACTAAAACGTTGCCGCTCAAATAAAAGCAATTCTGTCTCTATCTCCAATTAAGCAAAACCAAAAACCAAGAAACATTGCTGAGGCTTTGAAATTACCATTCTTTTTGTCACAGGTTTCAAATACCCAGATCTATCTCACAAGGAGAATCAGGGTCAAAACCTTCCATAACTTTTCCCTAACACATGGCATCAGATGATGGATCGTGCATATTTATGGGTTGTGGTTATGGAAGATTATTCTCCCCATTGCAGAATAACCACCAGGAGCCCTGATATATATATATATTTAATGGGGAATCTGAGAAAGGACCTCAAGAATTTTGAAAGCTTAATATCTAGAAGCAGTGTTAAAACTTGACAGTTGTTTGGCATTTTGCAAATTCAATGGAGAAAGAAAGCTCCCCTCCCCCCCCCCCTTTTTTTTTTGAGAAAACACTTCAGTGAGACTTTTGGCCTTCCAAAATCGCCAAAATTCTATTCAGGAATGAAGTTTGGAGATACAAGAAAGCAAATTTTTGTCATCTCATGTATCATTTGTTTTCATTATGGGCAGAATTTCACCCTTGTGAGGTATGATTTTTTTAAAAAAATCTTAGTTTCAGTTTTTTTTCCTTTTTTTCTTTCTTTCTTTGGTAGGAGCAAGAAAGTCTGTCTTATCAGGGCCAAGGAGAGACATGGCCTATCCACAGCCCCCAGGGGAGCAGCGGGACGCCCTGAGCATCAATATCTGCAACATCCAAACCTATTTTCTCCTCTACATTTTGTTTTTGTTTCCCCCATGTCTGGGGAAAAATATCTAGAGACTGGTCTTGGCTGTGCTTGGGGAAATTAAAGGAAGGAGCTGGGTCTCCATGTCCTGAAGCAACACAGAACACAACAGCCCACCCACACAGGCCAAAGAGAGCAAGGCAAGAAGTCACTGTCAGAACCCCTTAGGGTGGCAGCTGGCACGAGTGACCAAGTCAAACACGTGGAATGGGTAAGAATCCTCATAATACCCCACATACATTAGGGAGAGGAACCAGGAGAGAGGGTGCACATCCTAGAGGCAGTCACACAACTATTGTCACAGCAATTGCTGACCCTTGAATCCTGGAGTTCATAGATCCCGAGTTACACCTACCTGTTCTCTCCTGCCTCCATTACAACTAATCACTACCCACCAGACTGCTCTTGTGCTGCAACCTTCACTCCTGGAGTTTGGGAGATTCTACACATTCTAAGAGTCACTTGACAGTTTACAAATAGATTATCTAATTTTCTATTAACTTTTCTGAGGAAATTCTTCCAAACAGCTGCCCTAATCTTTGTTTTCTGTCCTAAACCCGGTCTTCTAATCCAATGATCAAGTAAATCATAAGGATAGCAGCTAAAACTAAAAATTTCCTTATTTGCTTAGTTTTTGTTATTTTTGTCAACGATGCTGAAATCCTAATAGGGCCAACCAATTTCCAATTATCTACCTGCCTTTTTGTCTCTAAAGAAGTCCATCAAATTAGCCAACCATAATTATCACATATCATGAATCATGTTTCCCTTAAGTATGTGATTACCTTTCATTGTAGTCACTATCTACATGCCCATTAAAACATTCTTGTAACTCCCCACTTCTCCTTTGGAGTACGTCTCAGCAGAAACTCCCCATCTCTCCAGGTCTCCAATGGCACGCTTACATATGGAGGCCCTCAGTTATGAAGTTTCACAGTTGTCCTCAAAACTCTCAGGCAACTACCAACAGATGGTGTGATTTCTATGAAATTTGACCTTTCAGGATTAAAGCATTCTAGGATTTGATTATGTGCAAATCTCATGACCTAGGTTTCCTACCTGTTGTACTTACAGCCATGCATCTAGAACCAAACACTCGATTTTGGATTTTGATCTATTTACTGTTGTTCCTCCTGATGTAATTAATATAAGCTTTTTGAAAGCAGAAACCAGGTCTTATCCTTCTTTCGTTTGCTCTTTTCTGCTGACATAGGATGGGCAATAGAAGAGGTACTC
>JAQZBX010093920.1:0-12097 GCA_029593785.1 Cabassous unicinctus | reverse complement strand
TGACAATTCACAGCTGGACTTGGGGAGAGAGGCAAAGCTTAGAGAGCCTAATAGTCTACAGCTGACCTTGTGGAGGAAACACAGAGAGAAATGCAGCCCTGGGAAGGGAGGAACCCTAGAGGCCTGAACCCTGGCAAATGTTGGCAGCTGTCTTGCTCCAGGACAGGGTAACAGACTTTGGTGAAGGAAGAAACTTATGCTTTACAGCCTGGTAACTGTAAGCTTCTACCCCAAATAAATAGCCTTTAGAAAGGCCAAAAGATTACTGGTATTTTGCATCAGCACCCCTTTGGCTGACTAATACAGGATATAAAATGTTTTTAAAAAAATATTTTGCAAGTCAATAACTAATAATAAATGCAGATATAGAAAGGCAAGCAAAAGTGTTATAATTTCCCCTGTAAATGTTAAAGAATATTAAATAGTGAATCTCATCCAAATAAATAGAAAAAAAACAAATATTGAACAAAAATAGTCAGCACAAAACAAAGTATTCAGGATTTCCTCGGTTGCCATTTTGGCTTTTGTTCTGGGGCCACCTTACTTGTGCATATTTGGAAGCTGCACCTTTCTTATGCTTCAGTAGCCTGAAGATTTCCAAGGTTGATTTATGGGGAGCTCTTTTGTCCCCATCATAAATCAAGTGCTGTATCACTTTCCAATTTCTTAGATATGAAGTCACCAAACAGGATGTGATGCTCATTTGAAGGAAGAAGAGCCATGAATGATAGAAGAAATAAAAAGGAGATATTGTTGCACTTCCCAAATTGGATGCTTAGATGATTGATATTGGATCTTTCCTCTTTTATAATGAATGGATTCAAGGCTATAAATTTCCCTCTAAGCACTGCTTTTGCTGCACCCCACAAACTATAAAGAAGCATAAGAATTAAGTAGCAAAAAGAAACACATAACAAAAGGCATGTGAGTGAAGCTATATCCACTTCCACAACAGTACAGACTTAAGATGAAGGCAGAGAATGTAAGAAAGTTGGGAATATATATTCTCTGACCACAAGCATTGTTTCCTCAAAATAACACTTCTATGAATGTAACTTCACTTTTAAGGAATTTGCATCATGCTTATCTAAGCATGAGGAAATCTAGGTAAGGAAAAAAGAATGAAGACAATGAGTTTTGCTAGTTTTGTCTACATGGTTGTCCTCCCCTTTATGTGTAAAGAGCATGAAGTTTTCTTGGAAATTCAACCTCATGAGATACCTGAGAATTAATCCTTCAGAGAAACCATTTGGGATTTCATGAATTTCAGAAAGCTAGAGTGACTTCAAAGAAACATGAAGAGTAAAACCCTGTTTATCTAAAGAATATTGGAAATCCTTCAGCCAGGCATTAAATCTCATTGAGCATGAAATATGCATACATTAGTTAGTATTGTAATGAACATGGGAATGCTTCCATCTGAAAAAAACCTCATAGAATATGGGAGAATTCAAACCTGAGAGAAATCATACAAGTGTCCTGAATGTAGTCTGCTCTTTACAGTCATTTTTTACTCCTCACTTTAAAAACCATACAGGGGAACAAGCATAGAAATGCAATACATGTGGGAAAGTTTTCAACCTGACAGAAAACCACTTTATTCATCAGAAAATTCTTACTAAAGAGAAATCATAAATCTGTGTTAAAGCTATAATTCAAATGTTAAATCTCAGATACAAGAGATTTCCTAATTTAAAGAAACCCTATGCATGTAAGGCATGTGAAAAAGCCTTTAAGAACAAAACATATCTCACATAACATGAAAAACTCATAGTAGACAGAAACAAAATGAATGCAAAGAATGCAGAGAAGCCTTCAGCCAAAAGTAATACTTCATTAAACATCAGGGCATTCATTCTGGAAAAAAATCCTATATAGGCAATGAATGTGGAAAAGCCTTCAAAGAGAAGAGAAACCTCATTAACCATCTGAGAATACATACTGGACAGAAACCCTATGAATGTAATGGATGTGGAAAGCTTTCATTCAGAAATCAAGCCTCATTACACACCAGAGAAGACAAACTGTAGAGAAACCCTATATATGTAAGGAATGCAGGAAAGCCTTCAGTAGTAAATCAAATCTCACTGAAAATGAGAAAATTCATAGTTAGGTAAACCCTATATATATAAGGAATTTGGAATAGCGTTCATCCTGAGGCAGTATCTCATTAAACATTACAACATTCATACTGGAGAGAAACCCTGTGAATGGAATGAATGTGGAAAAGCCTTTTCTCAAGTCATGTCACTTACTGTACATGTGACTATTCATAGAAGTGATAAACCTTATGAATTAAGGTATGTGGGAAGGCATTTTCTCAAAGTTCATCTCTTACTGTGCATGTTAGAAGTCAAACAGGTGAGAAACCTTATTGTTGTGAAGATTGTGGAAAAGCTTTACTCAGCTCCCAACTTTTGTTTTACATGCAAGAATCCATACAGGTGAGAAGCCTTATCAGTGTAGAGAATTTGGAAAAGCTTTTAGCCAGACGTCACAGCACATTAGACATCAGAAAATTCATACGCATTAAAATTGCTATGAATTCCTAGAATAAAGAATGCCTTCAGCAGATTCAGAACACATGAGGAAATATTTTTGTAAAAATATCATGAATGTGGGAAAGCCAAAAAAAAAACCCAGAACCTATATTCAAGAATTTTCATAAGGAGAAAGATTAATAAAATGGAAATGTGTCCTACACAAATTTATAGCATGCATTATTATTGTTGGATTTTTAGAAGCCTTCTTATTTAAAGACAGGAACAAACATGGATCCTGCTATATATCTGCTACTAATCATGGCTCTGAGTGGAGGTTCAAACTCGTGGAGTAAAATGAAAGAAAAAGTGGCATAAGAATTAGAAAGGAAAGGATAAAATTACCATGCTTAGATAATATGATACCTTACACAGAGCTATAATTATTAAAATTATTTGGCATTCATGCATTAGATATGTGGAATAGAATATATTCTCAAGAAACATGCCCATAAATTTGTGGGAACTTGTTATATGATAGAACTGACATCACAGATCAGGGAGGAAGTGATGGCCTATTCAAAAAATGAATTCATAGTAATTGGCTCCCAATTTGAAGAAATATTAGAACCCTTCCATACATTACACTTAAAAATAAGTTCCAAGGGGACCAAAGACTAACGTACAGAAAACAAAACTCTAATAAACCTTTTAAAAGATATATAGGAGAATGCCTTTCGTAGGTAAGGAGTAAGGAAGCATTTCTTAAAATCACAGTTTGAGAATATACTTTAGAACAACTGACAGATGTACAAGGAACTATATATCATGCGGTCATTGCATGATTTTTTTTGAGGTACCAGAGCTGGGGATTGAGCCTTTTATGTGGGAAGCCAGCACTCAACCCCTGAGCCACACCCGCTCCTGAGTTGGTTTCTTCATTTGCTTGTTTTTGTTTTTAGGAGGCACTGGGGACTGAACCTGGGACATGCCAAGTGGGAAGTAGACACTCAATTGCTTGAGCCACATTTGCTCCCTACAATTAGCAGTAAGGCATTTGAGTGAAAAAATCAAGACACAGTGTGATGCATATACTATGCTACATTTTTGAAAGTTTGAATAAAACAATAACACAATACTGATTGTGGATTCCTATGTGTATGTAATAAAGAACAAAAAATAGTTTGGAACTTTTTAAATGTAGAAGCCATGTCAGTATAGATGGTGTTTAAAACCAAGATGATCCAGCCACCACCAAAAGCAGAATTTGGCACCAAGAGAGGGTTTCATCTCATTACCTTATACTTTCCATATAATACATTCCTTTGTATCCTGCATAACCTGTGCAGCCAGGGTGGTTCAGTGGAAGAGTTCCTGCCTGGCATGTATGACATCCCTGGTTTCATTCCCAGTTCATCCTAAGAGAAGGGAATATAACAAGTTATTTTCATCAGTTCCTTCTTTATTGTCCCAGGTTTGCTTTTTGTTTTTGTTGTCCCAGGTTTGCTACCTAGTGCCTCCTAAAGACAGGCAGACACAGAGAGCACACCTAATGGAAAGAGCAGACAGCGAGTGCAAGTAACAAGGAGGAAGGAATAAATAAATAAGTCTTTAAAAAAATAAGTGCTTTCATATTTTGAGTTTTTAACAAGAGAAATTTATTAATTTGTTTATTTTACCGGAGGTCCTGGGGATTGAACCCAGGTCCCTCCATAAGGGAGAGAGACGCCCAACCATTTGAGCCACATCCATCCCAGAAATTTAATATTAATGAATAAATATGACTCTTAAATACACCAACAATTTATTTATTACATTCTCATTTTGAGCAAGTATCACCTCTAAATATCGGTCTATCTATATATTTTATAAACATATCAATCATAGTGAAACAAAGACATTTCAGTATACTGAAATTAATTTAAAATAATGTAAATCATCACTGGGTCATGAGAAATTGTCTTACATGGCAATTTTCTCACTTAAAAACAAGAGAAATTTGAAGTCTATTCCAAAATATTTATTGACAAGCTTGCCTCGATTAAAGCCAGGAAATTAAAAAGCACAATAAATTTGGTTTTGTGAGTAAATAACAGTTAAAATTAAAACAAAGTAGTTGTAAATTTTTCAACATTTTCTCCAACTGTGCTGGCACCATAGGTAAAATGAACCATTTAAAAATGAATAACAGCATTTGTTTAGGGGTCCTACTCCGCCCTTTACCCTCGGGCCTGTCCCCATCTTACCTGACTGGAAGGCTCCAATACTCTGCACCTCAGTGGTGTCCATGCTCTTCCCTCTTCTTTGAATCTGTCAGAACTGCCTACAGGCACGATACTGAATCCTTACAAAACCCTACAGCAGGCCAGGATTTCCAGGCAAACAACTAAATGAAAATTACTCTGGAAAACTAATTTTTGCTACACTGCTGCATCAGAAGGCATAAACCACCCTCCCTATTTAAGTAAATGCTTTCAGAAGAGTGAGGACAAAGGCTCCTCACCCACAGCCATGAAGAGAAAGCTTCTGACTGACCGGCCCCAGGGCCCCAGTGGTCTCCTCCGTGGTCCCTTCAAAACCAAGTGGTGTTCTCATGGCCTTGCAGTGCCAGGACCCCAGAACCAAACCACAGGTGTTTCTGGGGTGAGCATCACACCCTGAAGGCCCAACGTGTGCAGGGCAGGGTGGGAAGTGCCAGGCTCCTGGCGTTCCCCACTTCCCGCCCTCTGGATGAATCGCTGTGGGGGTGCCCTGATTCCTCAGTGCAGAGACCAGGCTCGGGGAAACAGCCCCACAGGACAGTCCCCAGGGAAGGCCTCGGGAAGGAAGGAACCACAAAAGGAGCAGGAGCGGGGCACCTCTGCCCACATCTGGCCTCTGAAGCCGCAGGCTTCTATTCCCACCCCACCCTTCTGTCAATCCCTGGGTGAAGCTCATGATGCATCACAATGGGTTTCTCTGTGGTCCAATGTGATTCCCCCTGGAGGCCCCGCCTGCCTGAGTCCTCCCTTCCTCTATCCCACCCTTTTTTGCCCCATGCAGGCAGCAGATGGCCACAGGGTGTTTCTGAATTAATGGGGTTCAGTTGGGATCACCTGTCCAGAATCACACCACCAGGTGGAAGTGTAAATGACCCAAGTCAGTGTTTCCAGTCCAGGGCTCAGAGAGCTGCAAGCATGGCAGAAGCCCAACAGGGGACTGCCAAAGAAGGGGTGGTGGGAGGTTGAGGCCCCTTCTCCAGCATTTTTCCTTTTGAACCTTCCCCCAAGGAATCCCTGCCAAGTGCTCACTGTGTGTGGAAGGGGAGGGGGCCCTTGACAACCTTCCATCTGAACTCACGGGACAATGAGACATGGTATATGTAAAGAAATACTGAAAGTAAACTGAAAAAAGCAAAATTTCTGACAGTTTTGTTTTATGGGTATGCTCCCTAAATTTAGACAGATTTACTGATCAAATATGTTAATGTTGCATCTACTAAGCATTTAAAATGAAAAAAAGAAAATTACATTCGCATTTAACTTAATTGTCATTGTCCTGACATGTTGGATTTTTATGGCAATTGTGAGTAAAAGGTTTAAGATAATTTTCAAAATCATTTTGGTAACTTAAGTATGTAAAGTATATAGAATTATTTTTTATTAAGGGAAAAGAATGTAATTTGTCCTATAATAAATAACTAGATATTAAAATGAAGAAAATGTGGGATGAAACCTTTAAAAGTATAAAGAGTACAGAAGGATGCAGAAAAGGAATATTTTTTGGTCAATGTTGTATGATTTAATAGGACTATCTACAAAATTTTTAAAGCCTTATCAAAATCATAACAATGCAAAATTAAATTTGAACATTGCAGATGCAGAGTAGGGAATGGGAGGTTGCTCTCCTCAAGAAATTGCAAAAGGGAAGCAGCAGGACTTTGGGGACACTTGGAAAGGGCAGCTAGAGACGGGGAACCCAGTTTGCTGGAGGAAAGGGAAGCTTGGGAGATAACACACACAAGCCAGCACACAGCTATCTCAAAGTGAGAGGGAATCCATGGAAGTGATTTGCCTGGAAGACCAGCATTCAGTCAGCTCCAAGAATAAGGTTGTGAGTGGGGTTGAGAGTGCTGGAATATGATGATTAGCAGTTTGGGGGGTTGGACTGGACTATTCATGAAACTGGGGGTGGGGCGGTTGGAGAAATGAACAGGTGAACTCTGGGGATTTGTAGGTCTATGGTTGAAACTGCAAGTGTGGGAATGTTCTTTTGGAAATATGGTGGGAGAGAGTCTCTGGTGCAGGGTGTAAGTGATTGGGAGATAGGTGGGAAAGGGTATAACTGGGGCATAATTTGATGGACTATGAATGTGCTCATGTGGTTATGGGGTGTTATCTCTGTGGGTGGAGACCCACACAATAAACAACAAACTATTAACCACCCATCCTGGAGAGTCATGCTACATTCTCAAAATAGAGGGGCAAGCATCTCTTGTGTACATAGGCAATGCCTAATAGAAGAAGGCAAACCAGTTTGCCAAACCCTCAATATTAATGCTTATAATTATGGATATTATTCTTGAAAACATGAAACTTAGTGGTTACCATAGGATCCAAGGAAAGGAAGAAAGAAGAAAAGTTGGAATATAGGACATTTTTAGGGCAGTCAAATTGTTTTGCATGATTTTGCAATGATGAATACAGGCCATTATACTTTTTGTCAAAACCTATAAAATTGTACAGTGCAAACTTTAAACCATAACATAAACTATTGACCAAGTTTAGCAGCAAAGTTTTAATATTTTTCATGAATTGGAACACATGTACACACTCATGTAAAACGTTATTATTAGGGGAAAATGTGAAGGGAGAAGGAATATATTAGAATCCCCTATATTTTCAATGTGAGTTTTCTGTAACCTATAGCTTCTTTGAAAATGAAGTGAAAAAATGTAAGAAGATACAGAAGAAATTGTAAGCATACATAAAAAATAACATATCTTATGGGATGAAAGGCACAATGCAAGAAAAATTTTTGGCTTCATTTATTAGGAGGTTTAGGATTACAGAAATGTTACAACTATGGAAGGGAGGATCACTGGTGGAAGGTATCAGTGCTGAGGAATGTGTGGGGAAGGATGCATCTGGGGCATGCCTCTATGGAATATAAATGTGTTCATGTGGTCATAGGATGTTATCTCAGTGGGCAGAGAACCACATAGTAACAAAAAAACATTAAGTTCCCATCTTGGGGAGTACTGCTACATTCTCTAATAGAATGGCAAGAATCTCTACAGTACATGGGCAGTGCCGAGCAAAAGAGGACAGATGATTACACCAGGCCCTTGATTGCAATGGTTGTACTACTGAAGCTTTTGCTTTAAAACTGAATCTTAGTCTATTGTGGCAGTTTGAGATTATTTCAGAATCCCCAAAAGATCATATTTGTAAATGAATCTGTTCCTCTAGTTATGATACCCTTTTATTTTGTTAAATTCAGTTGAGGGGACTTTGATTAGATCACCTATTAAAATCACTTTGAGGGTTTTTTTTTATTTGACTACATCAGTAAGGTATGACTCAGGATGAATCCCCACTCCCTGCTGGGTATGATATAAACAGACACTCAAGGAGACACATTGGAAGAGAGAGAGCTCTGTCATTTTTGATCTTGAGGCACTGAGGAGAGATGAGCCATTAACCTGATATTTTGCAGCTGACTTTGGGAAGAGACCAGAGCAGCTCAGACTGATACTGAAGGCCTGGAAAGAAATGAGCCCTATGCCAGGAGAGAGAGAACTGGAAGGAGGGACCAGGCAGAGGGCAGCAAGCATCTTGTTTCACCACATGGCAACTGACTTTGGTGAGAGATCAACCTTAAGTCGGACATTTTATGGCCTTGTAACTGTAAGCTTTTACCCCAAATAAATTCCCTTTATAAAAGCCAATAGATTTCTGTTACTTTGCATCAGCACTCCATTGGCAGACTAATACCACTAGTAATATATATTGCCTAAGATTTACATCTGAAAACCAACTTGATACTAAATTATGGCCTCTCACTAAACCAAACAACATATGAACTCACTGCTTTCCCCACAGTGTGGGACATGACTTCCAATGATAGACCTCCCTGGCACCACAAAGACGGATTATTAACAAGAACCAACTAACAATGCATTTGGAAAAAGACCTAGAACAAAAGGGGCAAATATTAAATACAAACGAGTTTTTATGGCTAATAGATTTCAAAGTGAGTCAGGAAGTCATTCCAGAGGTTATGCTTATGCATGACTCAGCAGGATCTGACCTAATGCCAGAGTAAATGATGCAAGGGTGCTTCCAAGGGCTCTAGAGACATCTGGACACAATAGGCAGGGCAGACAACCCAAGAAATCATCACCCTATTTGTGGTCCTTAACTTGGAATTAAACTATCTCCCCAATACAATAGAGTTAGACTCATTTATAATTTCCCTATATATGGTTCTTCTGCCCCTTTTATTTGAACTTAATATTAGCACTATAGTGATTAAATATATGTCCCAGAAACTTACATCTTCTGGCTGTTCATATGCCAGTTGAGCCCTGAATTTCTTCAGAGTTGCAGCCAACACATACTGTTCAGTTCATCAGACTCACCCAAGACAACAATCAAAATGGTGATAATGGATAATACCCCTCTGAAAAGAACAGAGAGTATTTACAACTGCAAGCAATACAGTTCCATCCATCTTCCCATGGGATCTAAGATCCCTCTCAATCTGAAGCAGAGTGGGCATCACTATTCCAAAATCTTCATGATTGAGGAATGAACAAACATAAGGTGAGAATGCAACTATGGATCAAAGTAGACTTATTATTTTAGTAATGGAATAAGTTGTAATATTGATATAAAAATTGTGGTCACCAGAGGTTCTGAGGGGAGGAAGAGGAAGTAAAGGTGTAACATGGGGAATTTTGGGAACACTGGAATTGTTCTGCATGATATTGAAATGATGGATACAGGTCATTATACATTTTGTCAAAACCTTTAAAATTGTACAGTACAGAGTGTAAACCATAATGTAAACTATAGGCCATGGTTAGTAGCAATACTTAAATATTTGTTCATCAATTGTAACAAATGTACCACACTAAAGATGTAATAAATAGAGAAATGTGAGAGACGGAGAGTATGGGGTATATGGGAATCCCCTATATTTTCAATGTAATATAACTTTTCTGTAATCTAAAATTTCTTTAAAAATAAAGAAAAAAGCTAAAACTTGCTTCTCTCTCTATTGAGTGCCAATGTTTCTTAAATAATTAGTCCATTTTTAGTAAAAATTTCTAAAATGTTTTTCTCCAGAATAATCAGTGTAAAAAAATTTAAAAGCCTGTTTTTTATCAAAACAAATTCTTGTACTTTATTAAGAAAAAAAGTTGCGTCACTACTTTTTATTGCCCTTTTCCCCCTCCCATCCACCTTCTGTTTCTGCTGTCTGTGTACGTTCTTTGTGTGATCTTCTGTGTCTGTTTCTTTTTTTGTCTTTTCTTCTCATTTTTCTCCTCTAGGCTTCACTGGGATTCTAGCCTGTGGACCTCCAATGTGGGGAGAGGTACCCCTCACTTGTGCCACCTCAGATCCTGGTTTCTGTCAGGTCTCACCTTGACTCTCTCTTATGTCTCTTTCTGTTGCATCGTCATCTTACTGCATTGCTCCCCACATGGGCCTGGCTCAAGGCACAGACCTGTCACGGCCTTTACCATGTCCTCCCATATGGTAGATAGAAGCCCAATCGCTTGGGCCACATCTGTTTCCCTGTGTCACTGTAAAAAAACATAATATTCAAACATAGCAACTTTAAAATTTTGCTTTCTCAAAGTCAAACCATAAAGAATATTGTTAGGCCCCAAAGCTGGGCCTTTGAGGATAACCAGAGGAAAAAACCTTAACATGAGAGTTACACAGAACTTACATTTTTTATGACTGCAGACAGGAGCCAAAGTTGGTCTAAAGCTACTCAGATGTGACTCCCTGTGCTGCAGTTTCACTCTGGCTTTAATACCTAAGTTACTACTTAGCATTTGCTGGATTATGCATTAGCTTTTACGCATATGGATGAACATACATAGCTAGTTATATAATTGTATGATTAGTATGTTCAGGAAATCACACTTGCACATACTTTGCATGACCAAAAAAGGGGCGGATAACTCCACCCCTGGGTAGGAATTTTACTTTGTTAATTAAGCAAGTTGACATAACAGCAAGGAGATTCTTCTGTGCAGTTCAAGCAAACCAGTTGATGCTTGTTTTCATACTTCATTGCTTCAAAAAGATATTCTAAACCACGGAAAGCAGAATTTTTTAACAAGACAGGGCTTCCTCTCATTTCCTTATAATTTACATATAATTCACTCCTTGTATCCTAGCAACAGGGAGAGAAACAAGTTATTTTCAGGTATTCCATCATCCTATATCCATCAAAATCTTTTTATTTCAAATGATTGCAAAAGATTTTTTCTTTCACCTTGAAAAAAGTGAAGTGCTAAAAATAAAGTTCATTTGATGTAAATTGCATAGAAAATGTTTAAAGAGTTGTTAAATTTAAAAAGAGATTTTCTAAAATTATGGTAATTAAATTTGTATGGGTAAAATGTTCATATAAATATTTAAAGGCTGTATAAATTTTCATTGTGAAATTTATAAAATTTGACAATGTTTTCTGCATATTAGACATTAATAGAACATTACTAGTCATGGTTGGAGTATTTTAAAAATATGTCATAAACACAACCAACTTTCCTTATCAGTTACATTGTTTTGTTCTGAAGCCTCTCTAAAAGTACATATATGTATTCCAGGGATTCTTGCCACTCCAGTAGCGTTTGTACCAAGGATATAAAGGCAATCATCACCAGAGCTTCTGAGGGGAGGGCAAGGGAAGAATAAGTGTAACATGGGGCATTTTTGGGACATTGGAATTGTTCTGAATGACAATGCAATAATGGGTATAGGCATGATACATATTGTCAAAACCTAGAAAAATGCATGGTGCAAAGTATAAACTGTAATGTAAACTATTTTCCATGGTTAGTAGCAATACTACAATATGTGTTCGTCCATTGTGACAAATGTAGCACATTAAAGAAAGATGTTACTAATGGAGAGAAGTGTGGGATGTGGAGGGTGTGGGGTATATGGGAATCCCCCTAAATTTTTGATGCCTCTTTTATGTAATCTAAAGCTTCTTGAAAAATAAAATAAAATTAACAGTTACACACAATCAGTTACAGATCAAAGGGAAAAAAAAGGAACTTTAAAGGAAAACAAGGCAAGTCTGTAAATTATATACTGCCTGTTAGCCCCATTTGTCAAAATAACCCACCATGACCCTGGTCAGTGCTGACAGGTCTCCCCTGCTCTGATAACAGATGGGGAAAAAACCCCACCCCATCCCTAATCCAACAGGATGTACAAATCTCAAAACCAACCATGGAATAGCCAAGATTATATAATGTCCTGTTTGACATTCCAACATATCCATCTTCCCCTCCCCAATACCTCCTCCCAAAAGGGCAAAAGTTAATAATCTTCCACTCTATATATGTGTGCCATATCTATTCACTCCTTCTGTAAACCCACCAAGTA
>JAQZBX010093919.1:0-12090 GCA_029593785.1 Cabassous unicinctus | reverse complement strand
ATCAGTTGTAATGAATGTACCACAGTAATGAAAGATGTTGTTAATGTGGGTAAATATGGGAGGTGTAGGAAGCAGGGCATATGGGGATCCTCTATATTTTTATGTAACATTTATGCACTTTAAATACCATTAAATATATATATATATATATATATATATTTAAAAATAATTTACTTTTTTTTCATGACTCCTAGCAAAGTTGAGTAACCTTTCCTGTTGACTATTTGGATAGCTCTGTGAAGTGCATATTCAGTCAATTTTGACCATGTTTCTATTGGTATGACTGTCTTTTAAAATTATTGACGTAAAATTTTATTATATATTGTGGATATGTGTTTATTGTTAGGCATTTATATTCCAAATCTCTTATCAAACCCTTTGGGTTGTCTTTTCACTCTATTAATAATTTCTGTTGATGAATAGCAGTGATTAACCTTAAAATAACTCCTTTTATTTTTTCTTCATATGATTAACATCTTGTGTATCCTTCAATTAACAAAGTTGTCCAGACAGCCTTCTATGCTTTCTCCTAACTCTTTTTTCCTTTTACCTTCCAAATTTAGACTTGTATCCATCTACAATTTAATTTCATGTGTGTTCTGAAATAGGAGCCAATATTATTTTTTCCCATTTGAAATCAATCTAACTCAGTGCCAGCCTGGAAAGACTGCATCAAGCCACCTGCATATGTGTGTGTATATATATATATAATATTATATAAAAGATATATATAATATCTTTGTCTATATAACAACAATGCCACACTGTCTTAGTCACTTTAATAGAGGCCTGAACATTTGATACACAGTGTCTACCAGCTTAGTTCTTCAAAATTGCCTTGATTACTCTCAGACATTTGCCTTTCTTTCAGAATAAGCTTTTCAATTTAAAAAAAAAATGCTGAAATTTTGATTGTGATTGGATTTAATGTATAGACTATTTACAATAGAGAGTTGTGATCTTTCAAATATTGCATTTTTTAATTCATAAACATGGTGTAGTTCTCCATTTACTTAGGTATTCTTACATTCTTCTCAATAATATTTTGTAGTGTTAATTGCTGAGGTTTTACATATCATTCCTTGTATTTCTTACTAGAAAATTTATTTTTTTGATGAAACTGTAAGTGGTATCATTTTTATCTAAATATAATTTAAATATTTTTTGGCTTAGTGATTATATAGTAGTATTTTATTCAATTTCAAAACAGTGAATAATTAAAAAAATTATTATTTGTTTTTCTCTAATTTGTTGCTAAGTTCTACTTTAGTTAGAAAATATACTCTGAAGTACTTTTTACTTTGCTGAGTTGTGCTTTATGGACCTGCGTATGATCAATTTTTCGTATGGCTTTTCCTTGTTGGGTACAGTGCTTGACCTGTGTCATTTAAGTCTATTTGCCTTATTGTCATCCAGAACTTCTTTATTTTTATTAATTTCTCATCTGCTTATTATGACATATTCTTAAAAGAATATTTTCTCACATTATTATTGTAGATGTGTCTATTTCACTTTCTGTTTTTAGCTCTGTCAATTTTCCTTGATATATTTTGAATTTGCATTATTAAGCTCACAAAGCACTGCCATCTCTTCAGCTGCATTTCTGTGGAAAGAAGAGCAATATGTCCCAGGTGGTGCTGTAAGGAATTGCTATAGAGAGGGGATTTTATATTCAAGTGCTATGGGTTGATGCAGATAGACTTGGACTGTGGTTTGAGAGTAATGTACTTGGAGATTTAGAGCCTTCATCCATGTCCATGCACCTCTTCTCATCATGGAGCAGGTCTTCATATTTGAAAAGCAGAATATCTTTGACACCAGATTGTGTGATTCTTTCGTGAGCTCAACAGACATCCCCCAACCTGACCTCCTGATTTCACTTAGTTTGGATGCAGAGGTACTTTTTATCACTTGTGAATATCAGGGTGAACTGTGGCATGTATATTATATTACATATACTGCTTTCATTTTCTAGCAATTGTGAGTAATGCTGGTATGAGCATCAGTGTGCAAATATCTATTTGAATCCCTGCTTTCAAATCTTTTGTATATACACCTAGTAGTGAGATTTCCAGGTAATATAGTAGCTCTATACTTAGCTCTCTGAGGAATAGCCAAACTCTCTTCCATAGCAGCTACTCCGTTTTACATTGCCACCAGCAATGAATAAGTGTTATTTCTCCTCATCTTCTCCAGCACTTGTTATGACTGTATTTTTAATAGGAGTCATTCTAATGTGTGGGAAATTGTATCTCATAGTGATTTGGATTTTCATTTACCTGATGAATAATGATGAACATCTTTTCATGTGATTTCTGGCCATTTGTTTATCTTCTTTAGAGAGATGTCTATTCAAATCTTTTGCACATTTTAAAATTGGGATGTTGGCTTTTTGTTGTTAGGTTGAAAGATTCCTTTATATATTCTCAATATTTGACTTTTAAAATTGGATATGTGGTTTCCAAACATTTTCTTCAATTATGTTGTCAATAGATTGTCATTTTATTTTCATGATAAAATCTTATAATGCACAAAAGTTTTTAATTTTGATGAGGTCCCATTTATCTATTTTTCCTTCTGTTGTTTGTGCTTTGGGTGTAAATGTTAAGAAAGCAATTCCTAACAAAATGTCCAGAAGATGTTTTCTACATTGTCTTCTAGGAGTTTGACACTTCTAGGTCTTATATTGAAATAGTAGTTGAACTTTTGTTTACAGTGTGAGGTAGAAGTATCCTTATTTTTTCTTTTTGAAAATAGAGGTCCAGATTTCCCAAAATCATTTGTTGAGGAGACTAGTCTATCCCAAGTGAGTGGTCTTTGCCACTTTGTCAAAAATCAGTTTCCTGTAATTTTGGAGGTTGATTTCTGAGCTCACAATTTTATTCCATTGGTCTATATGTCTGTCCATATGCAAGTACCATGCTGTTTTAAGTACTGGGTTTTGTAATAAGCATCAAGATCATTAAGTGTGAGTCCTACAAATTCATCAGCTGTTTCAAGATGGTTTTGGCTATTTGGTGCCCCTTACCCTTCCATATAAATTTAATGATTGGCTTTTCCATTTCTACAAAGAAGGTTGTTGAAAATTTGATTGGGTTTGTGTTGAATCTATAAATTGTTTGAGGTTGTAATGACATCTTAATAATATATAGTCTTCCAATCCATGAAAACAGGATATCCTTTCATCTATTTACATCTTCTTTGATTTGTTTTAGCAATGTTTTGTAGATATCTGTGTTTAATTCCTTTACATATTTGCTTAGATTTATTTTTTAGTTGCTATTATGAGTGGAATTCTTTTCCAAAATTTTATTAATATTGTTAATTACTAGTGTATTGAAGCACTACTGATTTTGGGCTATTGATGTTGTACCCTGCTACTTTGCTGAATTTATTTATTAGCTCTATGAGCCTTGTTACAAATTTTGCAGGATTTTCTGTATATAGTATCATATCATCTGCATATAGGGAAAGTTTTACTTCTTTCTCTCCAACTTGGATGTGTTTTATCTCATTTTCTTGCCTAATTAACTAATTACTCTGGTGAGAACATCCATTATAATATTGACTAACTGTGGGCATCCTTGTCTTGTTCCTAGGCTTAGAGGGAAAACACTGTCTTTCACAATTAGGCAGGGTGTTAGCTGTGGGTTTTTTCATCTATGCTCTTTTTCATATTTTGGAAGTTGAATCTTTGAGTAGCTGAGATTTATGAGATAAACATGTGTTTTATTTTCTTCATTTTATTAATATGGTATATTATATTAATTGATTTACTTATGTTGAATCACCTTTGCATACCTGGGATAAACTCCATTTGATTATTGTGTATAACTCTTTTAATGTGCTATTTGATTTGATTTTCTAGTATTTTGTGGAAGATTTCTACATCTATGTTTATACGGATATTTGTCTGCAGTTTTCTTTTCTTATGATACCTTTACATGGTGTATTAGTCTGCCAAAGAGGTACTGATGCAAAGTACAGAAATCTCTTGGCTTTTATAAAGGTTATTTATTTAGGGTAAAAGTTTACAGTCACTCTGCCATGGAAAGTCCAGCTCAAGGTGCATTAGAGGAAACATCTCACAAAAGTCAGAAGCCATGTGTTAAAGCAAAATGGAGGGCAATCTCTGCTTGATCTCTCTTTCCTGGGCTTCCTCTTATTCTTAAGGCTCTGTGGGGGTTAGCTGTAAGCCACCAGGCAAAAGGCTCATTTCTCTCTGGGGCCCAGGATAAAAAATGACAGAGCTCTATTGTGCTTTGCTTTGAAAAAACTCTAAAAACAACTTTTGAAAATTGTGTAAGATCTTAAAAGGTATTAAACAAAATTTGTCATTGTTTTAATCTTTTCTCTCCTCTAATCTCATGCACAAAATAAATTCCCTTTATTTATTGAATATGCTATTCACTAGATTGGAAAAAGTTGGAGGATGTTTAAATTGGTTGAATTTTTTGGAAAAATGATATGGTAATATATTGGGGGAGATTTAGAGATACTCCTATTCTTGATCTTGTATTTGCTTATAGAGACTTTCTATAAGTGGTGCAAATTGTAAACTCTAATGTAACCTATGGACCATGGTTAGTAGCAATGTTTTAATATGTGTCCATCAGTTGTAACAACTATACCACAGTAATGAAAGATGCTGTTAATGTGGGGGAGGTAAAGGGGATGGCTTATATGAGAATTCTCTTTATGTTTTTTTTTCTTTTTTGCTTCTTTTATTTTTATTTATTATTTTTTTAAAGATACTTAATTACATAAATGTTACACAAAAAATATGGGGATTCCCATACACCCCACTTCCCACACCTCCCACAACCTCCCACTTAAACATCCTTCATTAGTGTGGTATATTAATTGTAATTGATAAACACATCCTGAGGCTTTGCCATTAAGTATGGACCATAGTTCACTTTGTAGACCACACTCTCTTCCACACAATTCTGCATGTTATATGATGATATAAAATGGCCTATATCTGTTGTTGCAATGTCACTCAGGACAATTCCCAAGTCCCAAAAAAGCCCCTGTATTACAACTGTTTTTCCCTTTCCCTGCCCCCAAAGCATCCAGTGGCCACTAGCTCCACATCAATGTTGTAATTTCTTCCATTGCTTGAATCACAATATGTCTGCAGTAGAATACATGTAAGTCCACTCTAGTCCCTAGCTTTTCTCCCCCATCCTGAGGAGTCTGGGATGGTGATGTCCACTCTACCTCCAATTGAGAGGGGGCTTATATCCCATGGGAAATATGGATGGGATTATCCTGCCTGCATCTTCAGACTCTCTCCATTCCATGCAACAGCTGCTGTCCATCATCATCTCCCTGCCAGTTGTCCTGGGTGAGTCCAATGAGCTGTAGAGTAGGAGTTGCAGCTCCACCGAGGTTCCTTGCCGAGCTGGCCCATGGACAGCCCAAAAACTCTCGTCTCTGGAAGTACACCTACAAACTCCAGCATCAAGTATAGGTTAGAATAGAAGGGACAGAAGAAGCATGTGTAGAGAAGTCACATCTGAGTCCAACTCTATCACTCACAGGAGAACAAACTCCAAAGTAGGGCCCACTGGCAAGGCAACAAACTCCAGAGCTATCCGCCCTGACATAGGACCTGGGTGTATCCAGAGCCCTCAGGAGCCCCACTATTTGGGATGATATCCACTTTGGAATTCTATGAGATTTTATTGAGATGTGTATAAGCATTAACTCTGGGATGACCTCCCGACTCATTTTGAAGTCTCTTAGCAATATATTTATATTTTCTGTAACATTTATGTAATCAAAATTTCTTTAAAAGTGAAAACAAAAATAAATAAATTTTAAAATAAATGATAGAGGTCTCTCTCATGGTGTCTTCTTGAGTAAATGTCCATTTATATCTGCCCACCAAGGGCATCATTTGGTGGGGTATTGCATCAGTCACCTACACCTGAGTTAAGCAGGAATAATGGAAAACAACTCAAACCAGTTCTGAAGCCAGTTGAGGGGGTGCACAGGAGACAGTTATGACCACTCAAAGATCAGTACTAAATTCCATTCCTTATTTGGTGAAAGGGCAAGTGGCTGGCCAAAAACTGCTAGAATGTGATAAAGGAAACAGTTAATCAAAGACTGAGAGACATGCACAGGCAAAGTTAAACTTTTCTGATAGGCTGTAAACTCCGAATTACTCAGTTAACAGAAAACAGGGAAGGGCTTCCATGTTAAGCTTAGGGGGGGTATAAAACAGGTTACTCTCCTTTGTTCAGCACACCAGCCACATGTTCTATTTGCATGCCCCTTCTTGCAAGATTGAAAATAAAATCTTTTCTTCTCTACAATCAGGTGAGTTTTATTTCTGCAAAAACCAAATTTCTTTCTAACAAGTGTGGCCAGTGAGGCAAGCAAATGGATATTGGCTGAATACACACTATCAGTACTAGAATGCAGAAGTGCCCTTTGAAATATATTGTCCCAGATATTGTGATGCACATGGAAGCCATAATGGCCTCCACCAGTGTTTGGTATGTGTTGTTTTACAAGGTGAATGCATTTTTTTCTCCATCCCATTGCAGGAGGAAGGCCAGGATTAATTTGCTTTCCAGTGTCAAGGCTTAGAGCATACCTTCAATTTACAGGTGTATTAAAACTCCCCCACTCTGCTACCAATGGATAGGACAGGATTTGAGTAAACCACTTGTACCCAGAGCAAGGAACAAACTGCTAAGTATGACACACATTGTTAACTGGATGTTGATCAACAAGCTGAGTCATAAATCCTGATAAGATACAAGGATCAGCCTAGCAGGTCACCTTCATTGATAGCTGTGTTGGTTAGGCTAATGTGTCCACTTCTCCAGGTAAGGTTGCCCAGTTGTTTGGTCAAGAAAGCACTGGACTAACTGTAACGCAGGGACATTTCATGGACTTTAATCATCAGGGATTTGACTGCATATATGGCTGTACATCCAAAATTAACGGAGGAGATTATCATCAGCAATGAGTGATGATTCATCCAAACAGTTGAAGGCCTTAAAAGAGAAGTAATTTCAGCATTCAAAGTGAGAGGTTTCATATCTATTTCAGCCAGAGTCTCCTGAGGAACTCATTGAGGAACTTTTTTGAGTCCCAGACTTCCAGCCACCCCTACAGAATTTGGACTTGTGCATCCCTATAGTCATGTGAGACAATTTGATAAAATTTCATACATTTATAAATGTCTCCTCTGAGTTCTGTATCCCTAGATAATCCTAACTAATACAGCTTGATACCAGGAGTGGGTCTTGAGAAAAAGGATATTATTTCTGAATTGTTTCTGGGATTTTTGCAACTGTCACTCTACTCTGATTACATTCAAGGGCACTAATGTCTCTGTTTCCAATAATTAAAGACCACTGATAGTCCACGGCATGCATTGGCAATAGAGAGACACAGAATATCATCATTGGATATGACTACATCCATGCTTATAAGAGGCAAGACTCTGGGTTAGAGTGTTTTTAACACTTTAACAGAGTTTTGTGGAATTAAAAGTTGCAATGATTTTGGCTGGCTCTCCCTCAGTATGCTGGATACAGTTGCCAAAGAAAGATATGAACTGAAACCTTCAAATCTGCAACTTAAGTGCTGCATGAATGATGTGAAAGTTTTCATGTGTGCTCTAAAAGAAAATCTTTTTTCATCCAGTTGCAGAATTGTGATCTTTGAAAACTAGACCCAGTGTTTCATTGTGTAAGTAGCAGAGTTACAATGGAGACTAAAATCTCAACCTTGCAAGGTGTCTGCTGCTAAAGTGAAGGCATTGATTGTAAAGAAGTAAAATCCTGAGGATTGGGATAGATAAATATGGCTTGATGATGATGGTAATGGGGAAAGTAAAACCCTAAATATTGCTGAGACTTTGGCAGATGAACCTATAATTATCTGCCCTGAAAAGAGCAAACATCATCCTCCCCACTCTGAAGGAGATGACAACCCAACCTCCATCATGCCTTGAGGATACAATCTCCCAACCTCCAGTCTGCCCCAAGTAGTCAGCTAAAAGAAATAAAATCTGTCCCAAGGAGTTTTCCATCAAACTCCCACCTGAAGATATTAATCCTGTCTCACCAGATGAAATTGTAACAGAATTCACTGAGGTAATTGGTTTGCAAGGCACTTCTAAAATTTCTCCTTACCCTCCCCCACCACCTTCTTTCCTTCCAGAACTATGATAAGATCCCAAAGATGAACTACAAAGTGTGACCCATGAATAAGTACACATTACTCCAAAAGAACTGCATGACTTTTCAAATTTATATATAGAGAAATGAGGAGAATATGTGTGCAAATGGGTACTAATAGTGTGAGATAATGGTGGAAGAAATATAAAGGCTGAATTTATTGATATAGACACACTAAACAGAGATTCTGGATTCAATATTGTAGCTAGAGGGATTAGAAAGTGCTCTAACAATTTGTTCAGGTGGTTGGCTGAAACATGTATTAAAAGATGGTTAATTTTGCCTGAGGTTGAGATTCCAGAATAGCCCTTTGACCAGGGTAACTGTGCATTGGGGAAAATGACATGATCAGACATTTGAGGGATTATTAGACATTGGCTCAGAAGTGACATTAATTCCAGGAGACTCAAAACATCACAAGTGAGAGTAGGGGTATATAGAGGTCAGATGATCAATGGAACATGAGCTCAGGTGTGTCTCACAATGGGTCCAGTGGGCATCTGGGCCCATTTTGTGGTTATTTTCCCAGAATGCATAATTAGAAGAAACATATTTAGCAACTGGCAAAATCCCCACATTGTTTTCCTGACTTATGGAGTGAGGGCTATTGTGATAGGATAGGCCACATGGAAGCCACTAGAACTGTCCTTACCTAGCAAAATAGTAAATCAAAAGCAATACAGGATTCCTGGATGAATTTCAGAGATTAGTGCCACCATCAAAGACTTAAAGGATGTTGGAGTGTTAATTCCCACCAAATCCCCATTCAACTCTTGTATTTGGATTGTGCAGAAAACAAATGGATCTTGGGGGATGATAGTAGATTATTTTAACCTTAACCAGGTGGTGATTACAATTGCAGCTGTTCTTCTATATATTGTATCATTGCTTGAGGAAATCAACACATCTCTTGGTACCAGGTATGCAGCTATTGATCTACCAAATAATTTTTATGAATTGCCATTATTAATAACAACCAGGAACAGACTGCTTACAGCTGGGAAGGCCAGCAATATGTCTTCACTGTCCTACCTCAGGAGTTTACCACTTCTCCTTCCCTATGTCATAATATTGTCCACAGAGTCCTTGGTCATTTCTCCCTCCCACAAGTCATCACACTAGTCCAATGTATTTTAATTGGACCTAGTGAGCAAGAAGTAACAATTACTCTAGACTTATTGGTAAGGCCCTTTTGTGTTAGAGGATGAGAGATAAATCCAACAAAATTCCACCTTGGTGAAATTTCTAGGTGTCCAGTGCTGTGGAATATGATGAGGTATCCCTTCTAAAGTGAATGTTAAACTTTTGCATCTGACCCCTCCTATGACCCCAAAAGAGGCACAATCCTTAGTTGGCCTGTTTGGATTTTGGAGAAAACTTATTATTTGTTTGGGTGTGTTACTCTGACCCATTTACTGAGTGACCAGAAAACTGCCAGTTTTAATTGGGTATTGGTAAATGAGGAAGCTATACAACAGGTCCAGGCTGCAGTACGATATGCCATGCCACTTGGTCTATATAAGCCAGCAGATCCAGTGGTGCTGAAAGTGTTAGTGGAAAAATAGAGATGCCATCTAGAGTCTTTGGCAGGTCCCTATAGGAGAATCACAATGCAGACCCTTAGGATTTGGGAGCAAATCCCTGTTACTGGGACTTAGTAGAGACTGAAGGCTTAACCATGGGACATCAAGTTACCAAGAGACCTGTGTTGCCTGCCATGAGCCGGGTAAAGTCTGACTCACCAAACCATAAAGTTGCACATGCAGAGTAGCACTCCATCATATAGTGGAAGTCGTATATATGAGATAGGACTTGAGCAGGTCCTGAAGGCACAAGTAAGTTACATGAGGAAGTTTTCCAAATACCCGAGGCCACCACTCCTGCCACAGTAGTTTCTCTTTCCCAATCAACAACTATGACTTCTTGGGAAGTCCCTTATAATCAGTTGACTGAGGAAGAGAAATCTCAGTCCTGCTTTAAAGATGGTTCTGCACAATATGCAGGTACCACCCAAAAGAGGACAGTAGTAGCATTCCAGCCTCATTCTGGGACCTCCTTGAAGGACAGAGATGAGGGGAAATCTTCTCAGTGTGCAGAACTCTAAGTTGTGCACCTGGTTGTTAATTTTGCTTTGAAGGAGGAATGACCAGAGGTATATTTATACATTGATAAATAGGCTTTTGACAATGGGTTGGATGTGTGGTCAGGGACTTGGATAAAACATGTTTAAGAAGCATTGATGACAAAGAAGCCTTGGGAAGAGGTATGTGGTTAGACATTTCTGAGTAGGCAAAAACCATGATAATATTTGTGTCCCATGTGAATGCTCACCAGATGATGGCTTCAGCAGAGGAAGATTTTAATAATTAAGTGGATAAGATGACCCATTCTGTGGATATTAGTCAGTCTCTTTCCCCAGCCACTCATGAGCAAAGTGGCCATGGCAGTAGGAATGGAGGTTATGCGTGGGCTCAGCAACATAGACTTGCCCTCACCATGTCCAATCTTACTACAGCCAATAGTGAGTGCTCAATCTGCTAGTAGCAGAGACCCACACTCAGCCCCAGATATGGTACTGTTCCCCAAGGTGATCAGCCTGCCACTGGCAGGTTGATTACATTTGACAACTTCCATCATGGAAGGGACAGTGGTTTCTTCTAACAGGAATAAATTTATACTCCAGATGTAGGTTTGCCTTTCCTAAATGCAATTCTTCTTTCAAACTACAATCCATGGAATTATCAAATGTCTTATCCACTGCCATGGTATTTCACGTGGCATTGCATCTAATCAAGGAACCCACTTCACAAGAAATGATGTGTGGAAATGTGCACACATTCATGGAATTCACTGGTCTTACCAGGTTACCCATCATCCTGGAGCAACTAGATTGTTAGAATGGTGGAATGGCCTTTTGAAGACTCAATCACAGTGCCAAATAGGTGGCCTTATTTTGCAGAGTTTTGGCAAGGTTTTCCAGGAGACTGTGTATGTTCTAAATCAGTGTCCATTCTATGATACTCTATCCCCATAGCCAGTGTTCATGGGTCCAGGAAACAAGAAGTGGAATTGGGAGGGGTACCATACACCATTATCCCTAGTTACCTACTAGGAAAACTTTTGTTTCCTGTCCCTGGAACCTTAAGCTCTGCTGGTCTACAGGTATTAGTTCCAAAAGGAGGAGTGCTTTCACCAGGAAACACAACAGTGATTCCATTGAACTGGAAGTTAAGACTGCCACCTGGTCACTTTGGGCTCCTCATGCCTCTGAAACAACTGGCAAAAAAGGAATTATTGAATGAGCTTGAGAGATTGATTCTAACTATCAAGGGGAACTAGGACTGCAATTACACAAAGAAAGTAAAGAAGAATTTGCCTAGAATACAGGAGATCTCCTAGGGCATCTTTTAGTACTACCATGTCCTGTAATTAAAGTCTGTGGAAAATTGTAACAACCTAAACCTGGCAGGACTAAAAATGTCCCAGAATCTTCAGGAATGAAGGCTTGGTTCACCTCACTAGATAACAAACCATGGGCAACTGCGATGCTTGCTGAGGTTAAAGGAAACATGGAATGAGTATTTGAAGAAAGTAGTGATAAATACGAACTTCAACTACGTGACTAGTTACAGAAATGAGGATCACAGTGGCCATGAATATTTCTTCCTTGTATTGTTATTAATATGTTTTGTATATATACATAAATATCTCTGCTTTCTTTTATATTCTTTCCCCTTAATATATGACATAAATTGTATTAGTTTCATGCTGTGGTATTTAAGAATTTCAAGTTTAAGAGTGAATATTACCCAAAGACCTGTAGCCTATTATGGAAGGGTTTAGTGTGTTTCTGACATCGTTAGGCAAATATATATATATATAT
>JAQZBX010093918.1:0-12090 GCA_029593785.1 Cabassous unicinctus | reverse complement strand
AAAATCTAGTCAATCTTAATTTGATTGAGGTTAGTGTGCCAATAATGTGTAATAATTTTTTCAATACACTTATTTAAATACAGTAGAAAAACAACTTTCAACCCACTTAGGTCTCTTATAGCCAGGGTCAGCTCCATGGATCTGTGGCAAAAGGCCCCATTGCTTAGCAGAACCACTTATTTTCAGCTCTCAAAATACTAAGCTCAGAAGTGGATGGTTCTGAGGAAAGAAGTGGTAGCTAAAGGAAGACTAGGGCTTTCCAGATAGAAGGGCTCAGAGGAAACATTAAGGTCTTGATCTAAAGAAGATGACAAGTCCCTTCCTGCCTACTGCTGCAGCTACAGAGTCCCCAAAGTCCTTGGGCTGAAGATGATGCACCTTCTAAAATCAATGTATAGGCAATTTAAAAAGTTGAAATAACTTAGTCCTAGAGCATCTCCTTCACATGTTTATCTTTTCCATTGGTTCAGAGGCTGTATTTGAAATGTTTTAAAACAAAATGAAAAAAATTTCACATTAAAAATAACTATACATTTCAGTAATTCTGTAAACTTACTGTCTTCAAAGTTCTGTTTTAAAGACCTCTTGACAGATCTGACCGCCACACAGTAATGAAAACAACTGCTGTTTTTTGAGGTAATCACTCTATTCAGAATAGTGTGGTACTGACCTTTCTCTTTATGGAAAATACATACCTTCTTTCTTTCTTTCTTTCTTTCTTTTTTATTTTACCGGGAGGTCCCGGGGATCGAACCCAGGTCCCTCCATATGGAAGATGGACGCCCAACCATTTGAGCCACATCCGCTCCCCTACCTTCTTTCTAATATAACTAAAGAGGCAAGAGGTCTTTCTATAAATTCACTCTAAAATTGTTCCATGACTCATCACTGACTGAACTTTTGTCACTTTTGCCTTGAAGGTGGTTTGGGTTATAGCTGATCCCTCCCCAGCCCCTTAAAAAAATCTGAAAATAAGAATAGGTATTTGTCATTTCTGCTCCTTTCTCCTCCCCATGCCCAATGATTAAAAAGCATTCTCTGAAATTAACCTTGCTTATATGAGTCACAGATCATTTTTCAATATTCATATCTTAACTTTTACTCTTAAAAAATGGAGAGCTTACTACATGCCAAGTACTTTACAAAGACTATCACAAGCAATCCTTATGACTAACTTTGCAAGGTAGATATACTCATTCTCATTTATCAAGTGGGGAGACTGAGATTTTTAAGAGATAAGAACTTGCCTGAGGACAAGTAACACTGTTTAGTGTCTCAGGTTCTGCCTATGCTGGTACCAACTACACTTGAGATGGTGCCTGGCTGCTGGGGTTTAACTCCTGGCTCTACCATTTACTGGTTGGGTGACCTCGAGCAAGTTACTTAATTTCTCTGTTCCTCATGTTCCACATCTATAATATAATAATGCCTACTGCTTAGGGTTGTTGTAAAAATGAGTTAGTATAGAGAAAGCATTAAAAACAGTGCCCGGAATATGGTAAATACTTTATCATAAATAAATATCACTAGCTCTCATATGTTCTCACAATGTTGTGGCCCATCCTGCTATATATCAACAAAGCCATGTGTTTCTTAGCAACTCCGTCACGCTCTGGAAGCCAAAACTGCTGGGGTAATTCTTGTCCACCAGAAGATTGCCAGCATAATTAGGTCACAAAAGACAAGGACAGACTGAGGAACGATTGCAGATTAAGATAGTAAAGAGATGTGAGCATTAAATGCAGTATGTGACCCTGGATAGGATCCTGGATGAGAATTTTTAAAATTTTTATTTTGGTTATAAGACATTTATAGATGAAATTGGTGAAATTTGAATAAGTCTGTACATAGATAACAGTACTGTGTTAAGGTTAATTTTTTTTATTACTAATCATTGTTCTATTGTGACAGAGAATACCTGTGTTTTTAGGAAACATACACTGAAGTAATTGAGAGATAAAGGGGTATGTGGTGGTTTGGAGCTATGAATCCCAGAAAAACATGTTCTTAAACTTAATCCATTCCTATGGGTGTGAACCCTTATAAATAGGGCATTTTGTTGAGGTTATTTCAGTTAAGGTGTGGCCCAATTCAACTGGGGTGGGTCTTAATCTTGTTACTAGAATTTTTACAAGCAGAATGAAATTCAAACAGAGAGAGAAATCCATGGGAAGCAAGAAGCTCAAGGTCAGCGGAATCTGGAAGAGAAGGGAGAAGCTACCATGTGCACTGCCATGTGATGGAGGATCCCAGGATCAAGGATCACCATCAGCCAGCCCCAGAATGCCAGTCTTCAGGAAGAAAGCATTGCCTAGATGACAACTTGATTTGGACTTTTTCCTAGCCTCAAAACAGTGGACTAATAAAGTCCCATTGTTTAAGCCAAACCATTACATGGTATTTGCTTGAGCAGCCAAGGAAAACTAAAACAGGGAATTATGCCTATAATTAACTGTCAAGTATATATAAAGAATACATAATTAAATAGACATACTTGCACACACAAAGAGAAAAAGAAGAGAGAAGTTGATGAAATAAATGATAACATTTGGGGAGTCTGGGTGAAGGGTTTATGGAAATGCTTTGGACTGGTTTTTTTTTGTTTGTTTGTTTTTGCAATGCTTCTAGAAGTCTAACATTATTACAAAATAAAATAATAAAAACATTCATCAGTAGAAATAATAGTATAGCATTATGAAAAGAGTACTGGATTTGGACTTGGAAGAACTGACATTGATTCTGGCCACTATTTCCTAGTGCTCCTATAAAAGTTATTTAAACTTTCTGAGCCTATTTCCTATTCTAAAAATTGAGAGTAATAAAACCTACCTTATGGAGTTGTTGTGTATTAAATCAGATAAATTTATGAGTGAATTTATAAAGTTGCAGCATTTTGTAAAAATAATATATTTTCACAGAGCACTTGTGACTCAATGTTCCCACTGAGACCAGTAGCTCAGGATGGGCTCTGCCACAAGTCAGCTACAGTGACCCTAAGGAATGGGTTACTCAGCTGGGAATGGCAGGCAAGCAGGGGAGAAAGCTGAGGTGAACTTGACATTTCATAATAGAAATTCATTTTTGCTAACTCCCCACAGAAGGAAGGTTTTTGACAGGGAACATATTCTGTCCTTTAAAAAATGTCTTCAAATAAGAAAACAAAATATAGATATAATGATAATTTTTGAGTAGTGGTTTTCAACCTGGCTATACATCACAATCACCCTAATGGAGTTTAAAAATTATTTTAAAAAAAGAAAAAGAAATAAAAGAAAAGAAAAAGAAAAAACAGATGCTTAGACCCCACCAAGCATTGGAGAGTCTGAGTCATTAGTTTTCAGGTGGGTCCTGGACATCTTCATTTTAAACAGCTTCAGAGATAATTCTGCTGTTTGCTGGGTTTGCAAATCACTTCTCTAGATAGAGAAGTAGTAAGAGTAGGTGCCCCAGTAATCAGGGCTGGAACCAGGCACATCTGACATTTTGTAAGTGGTCTGAAGGAAAGAATAAAATATTCCAGTTCGTTTAGCTTTTACTAGTATCCCCAGGACACTGGAGGCCCTCAACGTGAATGATAGGCCAAGGAAATGGTGAGACCTCACACAATGAAATGGGAATGTGGGCACAAAAAGTAGACAGTAAAATTCAGTGGGAGTCACCCTGGTATTTACAAGGAAAGAAATCAGAGCAGATTTACAGAATGAGAGCAACAGTAATAAAGGAAAGGGATTTTGGTGGTTCCCTAAAGACTTGGGCCCAAGGGACAATGCTGTCTGGAAGGTCATCAATGCCAAGCATTCTCATAAAGGATACTGGAAATTAAACCCAAGGAACTACAGTGCCCTTTAAAAAAACAAAACAAAACAAAAAACAGGGTATTTGTTTCTTGGAAAGTTCTTGTTATATACATTTCTTCATATATATTTCAGTAGGAAAGGTTCCAAGAAGGAAGTAGCAGAACTAGAAAATAGCAACTAAAATTATCTAGAAGATTTCTTCACAAGGACAGACTAGAAAAGTATAAAAACTCTTAAGTTGATTCAAAGATAGAATGCATAATCAGAGTTCATTAGACAATGAAGTCCAGTGAATGGACTTTTTCACTTAAATTTGGGAAGAAATTCAGAGAACAAATATTGAGATAATTTCAGGTTGAAAAAAAAAAAAAGTTCTTCTTTACCCCCAAAGACTTAAAGGGTTCAAATGGCTAGAACCATATGTTGACAAGATCTTTTGAAGGAAAAATTGGAGAGGCTGAAGGAAACACACTTCATCTTTAATAACACTCCAGAGTTCTTCACAAAGAGTAGACAATAAGTATTTATAATTAAATGTCTGCATCATGTGTTCTCTATTTCTCTTTTCACAACCTTATCATCGACTCTTTCCCCAAGTTGGCTATAGATTAAAAAGAGGCTTTCTTGCACAATCTCCTTCACTGCCTTTGCCAATCATACTGATATAACAATAACAAACCCTTCCATTCATGAACATAATGAAAAGGACTCTGTCCCTAGGCTAGAAAAGACCATGGCTGGTTTTTAATTAACCATCTAGGGCAGTAAAGAACTGGGGAATTTCAAGAGAGTAAGCAATGAATGGCTATATTCCTTTTGAAAACGGAGAGTTACTAGGCTTCCAGAGAGGAAAGTTTGACAGAGACAAGCTTCAGCAAATACACTTTTTCTATCAAGAATGACTCTTCATTTATTTTCAAACAAGAATACAAGTGGCCATAAATAACCTCAAAGTACTTGGAGTTTCTGAAATGGCATAAAACAGTGACGTGCTTAAAGCCTTATCAGTTTAGATTTCATTTTGAGTATCTTGGTTCTTGGTGATAGGTTATTTTGAGTGTTCTAACTCTGCCTTGACCTCATCAAAAGTCTGATCGTTTATTTTAATTAGTTTTTAATGCCTTTTCTTAACTACCTATACCAGAACGTTAATCTCAGAGGCCAGGAACAGAAACCAACCCCTTAACATATAGGTGACTCTCCTATTGGTATATACCTTCCAGGTGCCATTTTCAAGATTAATGTTGCCAGATTCAAGAAGAGTTTAAACCAGGGAGATAATCTCTTTCTATGGACTCCATCTTTGGGACCTTTGCAGCAGAGAAAGATGGCAGTGTTTCAAGATATTAATAGTAACAGCAACAACATCGAAAATAATGTGGCACAGATGGCTAGTGCCCACCCAATACTCATTTTCCCTTCTCTTTTAAAAGAGAATTTTGATTCTTTTTTTAAGGAGGGGTGGAGGGCTGGTGGTAAAGTGCCCAGACTTTGCTACAACTATGGGTGGCCATATGACTCATTTCTGACCAATGCCATATAAGCAAAAGTTGTTGCTTGGAGCTTATAGGAAAGCACCTTAAAAGGAGGCACATGCAGCTAGTTGCATACTTTTGCCCGTTACCCTTCCCATTCTTCCTGTCTGGAATGAGCACATGATGCTAGAGACTGAGTAGCCACCTTGGAACCAAAAGGCAACCAAAAAGTTTCAAAAGGCAATTATTGCAGAGATCTCAGGCCTGAATCCTTGAGCTGCCCACTGCCTACCTCCTGACTCCTTGGTATGCAACAAGAAGAAAACCTAATTTGTTTTATTTTTGGTATTTCTGATTCTAGAAGCCAAATTCTTAATTGATATAAATAATGATAACAACACAATAGTAGTAATAGCACTGTTCTAAATATTTTTCATACATCATCCCATTTAATACAATAGTCACCAATCTATCATTATGATCTCTGTCTGACAGAAGAGAAAATGGAAGTTTAGGTCCTATAGCTAGCTAAAGCTAAGGAGCAGAGTTGGGATTTGAGTTTAGGCAACATGATTTTAACTATGTGTGTTATGCTTTCCACCACCCTCCTCAGTAGAGTAAAACAGCAAGTAGCTCAATTGAGATTCTTGGGTCGTGGCTACAGTTCTGCACCGCCACGGTCATTTATACTAAATACACATCTCTAATTTAGGCATCTCCAATACAGATGCTTAAAACATACTGAATATTGTTTAAAAAGAGGGGAGTCAGATCAAACAGTTCCAGAAAGAAAATTTCCCCTATGTGAGGATTGAGAACCACCTGTCCTGGGTCAGTCAACTTCCTTATACTTCACCAGGCTAAGCATTTTAGCCTGACCTTCTCCTCACTGTTTATGAGTCTAGGATGAGATCTATCTTCATTGATGTACTCAACCCTTAACCTTTTAGATGAAATTATTACCAAGAGAGCTAATTAGTGCCAGCTTCAGTGACGTTTTCTTCAGAGCAGGTACGGTGCCCACCACCTGGGACGTCTGACTCCCCTAACTCAGTGGGAACAACTCCCTTCAGTGGGATACGCTTGGGTTGATTTTTGAAGAAAAAAAAAATACTCTGAAGCTGCCTAGAAGATCTCCTAAGAGAATGTTTCTGAGCCTGTTTCCAGGCATAGAATGGACTCTGACAACAACTGACCTTTGAATCACGTATAACACAACAGTAAATTTGAAGGGAATTTTTGGGTACAGGCTCTTCTGCATAGCCAAATGAAAATTAACTGAATAGCTGGAAAATCAGAATCTCAGAAATTAACAGCTGAAAGAGACCTGAGAGGATTTCGTGCAACTCCTCAATTTTGTTGCTTTCTCTTTGCTATGCACTTTCCATTTCCTAAAGATAAATAATAGTAGAAAATGCTGAGGATTAACATTCTAGTTCACTGAAATTTGTATTAGAATTAAGAAAATGCAGGGAGTGGGGAACTTCTGGGAAGATGATGGCTGAGAAAGATATAGGACTCTCTTCTCTCCCAGAAAAATAGCAAGAGGACAGGAAGAAACGGCCTGGAGGAAAATGTGTTAGGGTTTAGGATACCAGGGGAAGGCTGGGCACCACCCTGAAGAGAAAGGGGCACAGGAAAAAAATCTCGATGGAAAGACTGTGAGTAGAAGCTGCAACTGCAGCCACCGGCATCCTTCCCCCAGACTATGAGCAGACAGTTTTGAAGTCTCCATCCTCAAGCCAGCCGGCAACAGAGGGGTTCACAGGGATCCACCTCCTCAGGAAAAGGGAGAGAGGGGGATGCAGCCAAAGGCTGATTCAGCTTTTGGTGAACAAATTTGGTCCCACAAGCACTTTGAGGCCAGGTGGGGCCACGCCATTGTTTGCCTTGGGAGACAAGGGACTAAAGAGATCAGATCTTCTCAATTATCGTCCCTACTGACCAGAAATGGTTGTTGAGGAAGCAGAGGGGAGTAGAATTATTTCCTACCCACAAAAGGGGAGGGGGCTGCCAGCAAAAGGTAGAAAACAGCTTCCGAGGAAGTTTGAATTGAGAGGCTCTGAATAGCCTCAAGGCAGGATCCTCTGTCACACTGTTAACAGTGAACACGCGCCAACCAGGCTTTAAACTGAGAGGACTGCTGAATAGCGCCATCTACTGGCACACCAAGGAAGCGCATGTGAGGACATTAAAAAGTAAGAGAGGTTTTTTCTGGCTTTGATAGCCTCCTTCTCCAAGGCCCTTGGAAGTGGATCTGCAACCCATTACTGGGTCCATGGCCCAGATTTGAGCAACTGACAAGGACAATCCTAAAGACCTAGAACAGGCTGAACCAAAAATCAAAGAAAATCAGTAACACACAGCCTCCCACCACTAAATACCTATGAAAAAGAGAGAAATTGAACATCAGAGTAAACTCACCATCATAAATCAGATGCCTAGACATCAGCAAAAAATTACAAGCCATACTAAGAAAATGGAAGAAATAGCCCAAGAAAAGGGATATATCAAAGCCCCAGAGGTGCAGGATTTGAGACAACTAATCAATGAGACGCACACAAATTTCCAAAATCAAATTAATGAGATGAAAGACAACATGGCTAAAGGGGAAAAGGACATCAAGAAGACACTGAGTGAGAATGAGGAAGAATTTGAAAACCTGAATAGAAAAATAACAAAGCTTATGGGAATGAAAGACACAATAAGTGAGATAAAAACACATTAGAGGCATATAACAGCAGACTTGAAATGATAGTAGAAAGAATAAATGGTGCAGAAGACAGAAGAGCTGAAATTGAAGAGAGAGAAGAACACAGGGAGGAAAGAATAGAAAAAATTGAGCAGGGATTCAAGAAGTTGAGTGATAATACAAAGTAAAACAACATACATGTCATGGGAGTTCCAGAAAGAGAGGAGAAAAGGGGCAGAAAGAGTATTTGAGGAAATAATAGCTGAAAAGTTCCTAAGTCTCATGAAAGAAACGAATTTACATGTCCAAGAAGTGCAGCATACCCCAGTCAGAATAAATCTCAACAGACCTACTCCAAGACACATACTACTCATAATGTCAAATGTCAAAGATAAAGAGAAAATTCTGAGAGAAGCAAAGAAGAAAACATCACATACAAGGGATGCCCAATAAGACTTAGTGGGGATTTTTCATCAGAAACCATGGAGGCGAGAGGACAGTGATATGACACAATTAGGATACTGAAAGAGAAAAACTGCCAGCTGAGAATTCTTTATCTGGCAAAACTGTCCTTCAAACATGAAGGTAAGTTTAAAATATTCACAAATAAATAGAAACTAAGAGAGTTAGTAAAAAATAATTCACCTTTGCAGAAAGTATTAAGGGATCCTTATGGCCTAAAAGAAAAAGACAGGAGAGAGAGATTTGGAGGAGAGTGTAGAAGGCAAGAATAGCAGAAAGGATAAACAAAAGAGTAAAAAGACAGATGAAAATAAGGGATGACTTAAGAAAACCAAAGAATAAAATAGTGGAAGTAAATAATGCATTTACAGTAGTATCATCGAATATGAATGGACTGAATTCCCCAATTAAAAGATAAAGGCTGGCAGAATGGATTAAAAAATTAAACAAAACATGAGCCATCCATATGCTGCCTACAAGAGACTCACCTTAGACCCAGGGATACAAACCAGCTCAAAGCAAAAGGCTGGAAAAAGATACTCCATGCAAACAGTAACCAAAAAAGAGCAAGGGTAGCTATATTAATATTGGACAAAACAGACTTTAAATGCAAAAAAAATTATAAGAGATACAGAAGGCCATTATATATTAATAAAAGGGACAATCCACCAGGAAGAAATAACTGTCATAAGTATCTATGCACTTAACCAGAGTGCCCCAAAATACATGAGGCAAACTCTGAAAAAACTGAAGGAAAAATAGACATCTCTACAATAAGAGTTGGAGACTTCAATACCACTCACATCATTAGATAGAACAACTAGACAGAAGATCAACAAGGAAACAGAGAACTTGAACAGTATGATAAATGAGCTAAACCTAATGGACATATACAGAATGCTGCATCCTAAATCAGCAGGTTATACATTCTCCTCAGGTGCTCATGGGTCTTTCTCCAGGACAGACAGCATGTTAGGTTACAAGGTGGATCTCGATAAATAAAAAAAAGATCGAAATTATACCCGGCTCTCACATTATAATGGGATGAAACCGGAAATCGGTAATAGATGGAAAGGGTAAAATGCGCAAAGTTATGGAGGATAAACAGCACATTCCTAAACAATCAGTGGGTCAAAGAAGAAATTGTAAGTGAAATTAGTAAATATATTGAGACAAATGAAAACAAAAACAAAACTTATCAAAAGTTTTGGAATACAGCGAAGGTAGTGCTGAGAGGGAAATTTATAGCCCTAAATGCCTATATTAAAAGAGAAGAAAGCTAAAATGAAAAATCTAATTGAACAATTGGAGAAACTAGAAAAAGAACAGCAAACCATTCCCAAAGCAAGCAGAAGGAAAGAAGTAATAAAGATTAGAGCAGAAATAAATGAAATTGAGAACAACAACAACAAACAGAGAAAATCAACAAAACCAAAAGCTGGTTCTTTGAGAAAATCAGTAAAATTGACAAACCCTTAGCTAGAATAATAAAGAAAAAAGAAGATACAAATAAATAAAATCAGAAATGAAAGGGAGGAAGTTATGACTGAGCCGACAGAAATAAAAAGGATCATAAGAGGATATTGTGGGAAACTTTATGCCAACAAATTAAGTAAACTTTCTAGAAATGCACAACCTATATTGACTCTACAATAAATAAAAGAACTCAACAAACCAATCACATTTAAAGAAATTGAATCAGTCATCAAAAATCTCCCAAAAAAGTCCAGTACCAGATGGCTTCACAGGTAAATTCTACCAAGCATTTCAAAAAGAATTAACACCAATCCTGTTTAAACACTTCCAAAAAAATTGACGAGAAGGGAAAATATCTAATACATTTTATGAAGCCAACATCACCTATTATCAAAGCCAGATAAAGATACTACAAGAAAAGAAAATTACAGACCAATCTCTCTAATGAACACAGATGCAAAAATTCTCAAAAAATACTTGCATATAGAATCCAACAGCATATCAGAAAAATTATGCACCATGACCAAAGTGGGATTTATTCCTGGTATGCAAAGATGATACAACATAAGAAAATCAATTAACATAATACACCACATTAACAAATTAAAGGAAAGAAACCACATGATCATTTCAATCGATGCAGAAAAGGCATTCAACAAAATCCAGCATCCTTTCTTGATAAAAACACTTTGAAAAATATGAATAGAAGAGAAATTCCTCAATATGATAAAAGGTATACATGAAAAACCCACAGCCAACATTAAACTCAATGGAAGAGGTGGAAAGCTTTCCACCTAAGTTCAAGAATAAGAAAAAGATGCTTACTGTCACCACTGTTATTCAATATTGGGCTACAAGTTATAGCTAGAGCAATTAGACAAGAAAAAAAGGCATTCAAATAGGAAAAGAAGAAGTAAAACTCTCACTATTCACGGATGACATGATCCTATATTTAGAAAATTCTTAACTGTCTATGACAAAGCTACTTGAGCAAATAAATGAGTTCAGCAAAGCTGCAGGTAACAAGATCAACACACAAAAATCAGTAATGTTTCTGTACACTAGTACTGAACGAATTAGGGGAAAATTCCAGTTACAAGAGCAACAGAAAGACTCAAATACCTAGGAATCAATTTAACCAAAGACGTACAGGACTTATATTCAGAAAACTACAAATCAATGCTAAAAGAAATCAAAGAAGACCTAAGAAAATGTAAAGACATTCTGTGTCCATGTACTGGAAGACTATACATCTGAATAACAACCAAAAGCACTCCACAAAGGAAGAGTGATGTGGGAGGACTATCACTACCTGAACTTGAAACATACTACAAAGCTACAGTGGTCAAAACAGCATGGTATTAGCATAAAGATAGATACATTGATCAGTGGAACAGAATTGAGAGTTCAGAAATAAAATTTCACCTCTATGGCCAACTGGTTTTTTACAAACCTACCAAGTCCACATTATTGAGCAAAACAATCTCTTCAACAAATGGTGCTGGGAAAACTGGTTATCCATAACAAAAGAATGAAAGAGGACTCCTATCTCACACCTTGTACAAAAATTAACTCAAAATGGAACAAAGGCCTACATATAAATGTGACAACCATAGAACTCCTAGAAGAAAATGCAGGAAAGCATCTTCAAGATCTTGTGGAAGGCAGTAGTTTCTTAAACCTTACATCCAAAGCCTAAGTAACAAAAGAAAAAATAGATAAATGGGACTTCCTCAAAATTAAACACTTTTGCACTTCAAAGGACTTTGTCAAAAGGGTGAAAAAGCAGCCAACTCGATGGCAGAAAGTATTTGGAAATCACATGTAGAATAAGGTTTAATATCCATGATACATAAAGAGATGCTACAACTAAACAGTAAAGACAAATGATCTGATTAAAAAATGGTCAAAAGATTTGAATAGACATGTATCCAAAGAAGAAATACAATTGGAAAAAAACACATGAAAAAATGTCCAACATCACTAGCGATTAAGGAAACACAAATCAAAGCTACAATGAGATATCATTCCACACCTATTAGAATGGCCACAAATAAAAAGACAGAAAACTTCAAGTGTTGGAGAGGATGTGGAGAGACAGGAACACTTATTTACTGTTGGTGGGAATGTAGAATGGTACAACCACTGTGGAAGACTGTTTGGCAGTTCCTAAAGAAGTTGAATATAG
>JAQZBX010093917.1:0-12091 GCA_029593785.1 Cabassous unicinctus | reverse complement strand
ACAAAGACTTTTAAAGAATGGTCCTAAATATGCCCAAAGAGCTAAAGGAAACCAGGAAAACATTAGAAGAACACAAAGAATCAGTGAACTTGAAGATAAGTCAATTGAAAGCATCCAGTCTAAGGAGCAGAAAGAGGAAAGAATGAAGAAAAGTGAATAGAGCCTGAGGAACCTGTGAGACACCTAAATGTACCAATACACACAGCATGGGAGTCCCAGAAGGGGAAGAAAGAAAGAAGAGGGCAGAGAGAATATTCAAAGAAATAATGGCTGAAAACGTCTCAAATTTAACAAAAGACATAAATCTACACATCCAAACAAACCATGACATATTTGAATCAAACTGGTGAATGCCAGAGATAAAGAGAGAATTCTGAAAGCCAAAGAGAGAAGCAACATGTCACATACAAGGGGGATTCAATAAGATTATGTGCCGACTTCTCAAAAGAAACCAGAGGGGCAAGAAGGCAATGGGATGACATATTTAAAGTGCTGAAAGCAAAAAAACTACCAACCAGGAATTCTATCATTGGCAAAACTGTCTTTCAAAAATGAGCAAGATATTAAGATATCCCCAGATAAACAAAAGCTGAGGGACTTTGTCACCACTAGGCCAGTCCTACAAGAAATGTTATAGGGAGTTCTGCAGGTTGAAAGGAAAGGCCACTAGAAAATTGAATGAAGCCACATGAAGAAATAAAGAACTTAGGTAAAGGTAATGATATGTGCCAGTACTATTGTACTTTTTATTTGTAACTCCACTTTTTACTTCCTACAGGGTCTAAAAGGCAAAGGCATAAAATGTAATGAGAACTCAATGGCTTTGGACTCATAATGCATAAACATGTCATTTGTGACGAGAACTGCATAAGTGGGGGGGAACAGAGGGATATAGGAACATTGTTTGTACCTGAAGTTAAGGTGGTATCAAGCAAACAATTGTTACATCTTTCAGATGTTAAATTTAAGCCCTTTGGTAACCACAAAGAAAATATCAGAGAACATGCAAAGTCATAGAGACAGAAAGTAGACTACATGTTACCAGGGCTGGGGTACAGAGGCAATGAGGAGTTAATGCAAAATTGACTACAGGGTTTCTTTTTGGGATGAAGGGAAAGTTCTAGTAATGGAAGGTGGTGATGGTACTGCAATATTGTGAATATGATTAATCCCACTGAATGGTATGCTTGGGAGGGATTGAGATGGGAAGATTTATGTTGTATATATTTTTCCACAATTTAAAAAAAAAAGAAAGCTAAACAAAAGAGATAATGACAATTGAATGCAATACTTGATACTAGATGGGATCTAAGAATGGAGAAGAAAAGCTCAAGAAGACATTACTGTCACTTAAGAAAAAACTGGAATATAGGATATAAGATTTATACCAATGTTAACTTTCTTGAACTTGATAACTGCACTTTAGGCGGTTACTTAATTAAGTGAATATCCTTGTTTTTAGGAAATACACATGAAAGTATTATGTGTCCAAGAATTATGATGTGTGCAACCTGCTCTCAAATGTTCAGAAAATGGATGGATGGATGGATGGATATAGATAGATAGATAGACAGAAAGACAGACAGACGGATGATAGAATGATATGAAAAAGGTGGCAAAATGTTAAAATTGGTGGATCTGGGCTTCTGGGGTAGGGTAAGGGTATCTTGGGAGTTCCTTGTATGGGGTTTGAATTATTTTTGCAACTGTCCTGTAAGTTTGAAGTTATTTCATAATAAAAGGTTAAAAAAATCCCATGATGGGGAGGTACTAGATGCCAGAGCTTACAGAACTAAGTGGAACATGTGCATGTGTCTGTGAACACAGGAGGCCAGGAGCACGCTGGTGCAAATCTAGTCACTACACCTGACATGGCTTTATGGTTCTCTCCTGGCAGTGCACCTCTTAAATGAGTGTTTCTTTCCTATCTGAACTCTGCCCTAGCTAAAAGGGACACGTCACCTCAAAGTGCGAAGATCTGCAAGAGGCCATTAAACTCTGCTTTTAATAAAAAGGTGGCAAATTATGCCAAAGGTGGCTTACTGATATCAAACACTGAAATAACTAAAGTCCCAGTTTTATAAAAGTTGATTTCCCAGAGACTGTGAGGTGAGATGCTCTGTCCATTCAGCCCCTTCACTTCTGTGATCAGTGTCCAAACACCAGAACAGAATGAGAAATGGAAATTGGTAAAGTGCCCTTGATCTTCCACTCTGTGTGTTTTAAAGCCTAACATATTCCATCCCCAGTTTCTGAGCTCACAGCATATTGTCAGGCACGCTGAGCTGCTGGGACAGAGTTCAACTGCCTCCAGGAGCTCATCTCCTAACAAACGTTTGGTGACCACAGGAGACTTCTGAGTTTAAGTATATCAACAGTTCCTATGGTTGAACTGAAACAAGTAATTAAATACACGCTGAACCAAGCCAGGGCAGAGATAAGTGGGATAGTAAGGGGCCTGCAAGCACTTAGCTGTCAGCAGGAGGTGGTGGTGGTGTGCCTGGGCAGGGCTTCCTCTAAGAAGATGGTGGGGTGTGCACAGGCATGCAGGACAGGGGGTGTCCAGGGCACTGCAGGCCACCTGGGGAGGTGCCAGAAGGGACACTGGTGGAGGTGGAGGAGGAGGGTCCACTGAGGAGCTGATGGGACAGGGAAGGAGCTATTTCACCTCAAGACAGCAGGTGACACTGAGGATTGTGAGCAGGGAGCAACAGGTTAGGTCTGTGGCGAGCTGAGCCTACAGACACAGCAAGTCAGATACCAGGGCATAAGCAAGTCAGATACCAGGTGTCAGAAGTAAAGGAAATTCTGTCAGGGGGTTCACAGGAAGCCCTTATCGGCCCCAGAGCACATGTCTGAAGTGCTGCCCCATGAGGCCAGAGCATCCTGGGTGGCTACGCTGGGTCTGCCACCCACCTTGATGAGCTCCAGGTCACACTGTCCCCGCTCGTAGGCGATGCAGGCCAGGTGTGGGTCCCGATTCTTGCAGTACCGGCCGACCACACCACTGTCGTAGTGGGTATTCTCTCGCAGGAAGCGCTCGGCGCTGTGGTTGGTGTCGATGTAGATTTTGGCCAGTGCGGTATGCACGGCAGGCTCTGCACAGCCTTCATGAAGCCGGCTCTCTAACCATGGCAGGAGCAACTTGAGCCTTTGGAAGAAGGAAGAGGTGCTGTCAGTTTCTCAGGGCTAGCAGCAGAGACAGCCGGGGCAATCCCTGGGCTCTTGGGGAGGGGGGAATCTCTTTCTGTTAACTTCAGGTTGCTCTAGGGATAAAGACCAGGTTTCCAAATTGATCTCAATGGTTAGGTTTTGTCCCCCAAATGGCTTTGATACCAATAGCAAGATCTAAGATTTGTTACACAAAAGACGTCACATGCTCAGCATGGGGAGAATTATTCCATGTCTCAGCAGCAAGCACTAGAACCTAGGGTGAGAGAAGAAGGTACCAAGTAAAGGCAGCTGACCTGTTTCTTTTTTCTACTTCGGCCACTAGCTCATCAGTAGAAAACTGTCCTCTGGCCACCATAAGTAAGTTCTGAATTACTTCCTCAGAACAGTCCACATCAAGCAGACCTCCGACCACAGCTGGGATCCGGCCAGGGTTGACCTGGAAGAGCCAAGGTGGTGACTTGAGGGCTGCAGACCCGGTTCACACTAGAAGCCCCCTGAGGTTTGGGAAGTGAGGTCAACAACCTGCAAATGGACAGTCTCCGAAACACTGCTCAGGTGTCAGAGGCACTGCCCGAGGCCCCAAGGCCGCCAGGCACTGCCCCTGTGAAGCCCCGGTGGCCCCGTGGTACCTTCTGAACGTAGATCTCAATGTACTTCTGCAGGTTGTTGCGGTATAAGTACAGGACGAGGTCGTGGACAAAGGCAAACCGATCACACACGATGATGAGGGGAAGCTGGTCGGTGAGTTTGGCCTCCTGGGTGTTGGAAAGCACAGAACACATCAGGCAGTGATGGCCCCACAGACAGAAACCCCAGGAGTCATGGGCCAGCACAGGGATGCCACTGCCTCTGCAACGGAGCCTCGGAACAAGACTTTGTTCAGGTGTGCTGTCGTGGTAGGGTTTGGCTTTTTAGTAATTAGAGTGGTTGCTCTGGGAAATAAGTGAGGGAAGATATTAGGATCTGCTTAAAGAAAAAAATGCAGTCTGCTACATTGAGCAATAATGTTCCGAATTTGTCCCAAATCAAAACGTCTTTTGGGTTAAGACAAGCAGCTCATTATCTATAAACCTGAATGTATAAGGGGCCTTTCCAGACAAGCTGCACCGCCAGACATCTGCTTTCCACTCCCAGGCAGTTATGGTACTTTGGCCAGATGGCTAGCACTCCACCACAACCATGTCTCTCTTGTTTGGGCCCACACCTGGACAAAATGTCCAGGTTCCCTGCAGGTTTAGGAGGGGGCCATGTGGGTACATTGGCTCCAATGGGGTGTGGGTCAGTGTTGTGTGCCCCTTCCTGGCCTCACCCAGAAGCCCACCTGCGCCTGCTTCTCTGCTCTTTCCTTCTTCCAGGTGACTGCAAAGGCAATATTTGGGGCAACATGATGAAGACAGCAAATCAGCCATCAGCCTGGTCCCTAAAAGACTAGAAAGAAAGCCGCCCCATTCACCTCAGCACCCAAGAGCACTGTCACATAAGAAAGAAATGCACTTCTGATTCTTTAAGCCACTCTAGCACCCAGAGGCCTATCCTATCCTATCCGAGTTATTAGGGGCAGTACAGTCTGGATGCCGCTGAAATACAGCAATAAACAAACTCCCTCAATTCACAAGCAGGTAATTAAGAGCGTCTTTAACAATGGGGTCTTAAAATGAGAAGGGGATTCCTCTAGTAACTTTATACCACCAAGGGAACGTTTGCAAGACACTGGTGGCAGCAGCTCAGGAAGGAGGCATGGCCTGGACACTTACCTGCAGGAAGTTCTTCACGTGCTCTGGGCTGTAGCAGTTGCTCTCTCGGCATATCCTTTCCACCTCCGTGATCTGCCCAGTCTTACAGGCAGCCTGAATGTATCTGAAGTGCACATCTGGATCTTGGCTGAAGTTCACAACTGAGCCCAGGAAGTAGAAGAGGCCTAGAAGGAGAGACCGCTCCCTCTCATGTCCTTCTTCGTGGATGTTGTCCACCTCCCCCGGAAGACTCAGCCCTCAAAGCTGTGTTCCATTCTCCAAGTACCTGCAACTCACTCAGAAGCTATAAGCTATAAGCATCACCCAAAAATAGCTAGATAGATTTCCACCAAGTTTCGGAGGTAGGCCTAGGATGCGCTGATGGGAAATACTGGCTATTTGGTGAATGTGGACTTCCCTCTGGGGAGCCTAGGTGCACCTCAGATGTTCTTCTTCAAGACTAGCTCAAACTGAGGAAAACTGAGAGGGCTGTGTGGCTGCTGCTCTGAAAAGACATGCCAGGCCCCCTGCTCTGATCAACATGGAAGAACGAGATGCTCCATGGCTCCGTCCCACCATAGAAGCTTTGAACAACCAGCCATAACTGGCAGAAACATCCTTCTCGAAGCTCCAGAACAGTTACAGGACTTCAGTAACAGGGGAAGTGCTGAATCAAGAAAAAAAGGTGGGAAGCAGATGTGGCTCAACCAGTTGGGTGCCCATCTACCACATGTGAGGTCCGGGGTTTGTGTCCCGGTGCCTCCTAAAAGGAGACAAGCAGATGCCTCCCCCATCACAATGAGCTAGATGCCACCCCCGCCGAAATGAGCAGATGCCACAAGCCAGCAGATGCTGCAGCCCGTGGGGAGCGGATGTGGCTCAGGCTGTTGGACACTCCCCTCTAATGTGGGAGGTCCTGGGTTTGGTTCCTGGTTCCTTCTGGAGAAGGCAAGCAAACAATGAGCAGACAGACAAGAGAACCACATAGGGGAGAGGGGCATAAAGAAAGAAAAATAAAGTAAATTGAAAAAAAAAAAGAGAAAAAAAGGCAACTTAAAAGTGGTAGGTTCTCAAGGTGCCCAGGCCTCTCCTCCTCCTCAGCCATGCTCCCCGGGCAAATCCCTGGTCCCAGTTCCAGAGGAAGGAGAGTAACCCCTATGTACATACTGGGAGCATGTATGTCTGCCCAGTCTATCTGGTGGTGGCCTGAGGGACTCACCGTCCCAGAACTTGCCCTGCGTGTAGAAGGTGGCTCATGGAACTCTCCTACAGAATGCCTTGGGAGATCAGTCAAGTTGTGGCTGCTCGGAGCAAGGGATTGCTGGCCGTAGGATATACAGCGCAGTGCCTGGGACCATGATGAAACTGTTTCCTAGGGAAGAGAGGACATTCAGACCCATGTAAATGGGGGAATTCCTAGGGCCACATGAGTATGTCCAAGAAAGATACATGTGCAGAAAAGATCAAGGATGCCCCTACTCTTTGGCTTGGAGCACTTCTCAAAAAAACATTGTACGAATAAGCTCTGAAGGAGAATGCTCCCTGCACAGATCAATCTGAAAAGCCTGGGAAAGGTGTTTTCTTTTTTCCTTCTTTTCTAAGTTTTTTGAATCTCCCAGCATTAAGGAAAGCTCTGTCATAACACTAGCTGGATACAAGCTTAAGGAATAGAAGCCTCAGAGTCCAAATTCCGTTGATAACACCTCAGAGACTAAATTCCAGTGATAACACATTAAAAAAAATCAAAAAGCTCAGGTTTTAACAAAAGATTACAAAACATAAAAGAAACAGGAAGTGATGGTCCCAGCAAAGGAGAAGATTAAAGCATTAGAAACCATTGGTGAGGACTAACAGACCTGGGACATTCCAGACAAAAACTTCTAAAAATGGTCCTAAATATGCTCAAAAGGCTAAAGGAAAACATGGACAAGGGAGCTAGAGGAAATCAGGAAAACTATAGGTGAACACAAAGAGAATGTTAATAGAGAGATGGAAATTATGAAAAGGAATGAAACAAAGCTGACTCTCACAGTAACAGAAATTAAAATTTCCCTTGCAGTTTGGAGCTGGCAGAAGAAAGAATCAGAGAACCTGAAGATAAGACAATTGAAAGGATTCAGTCTAAAGGGCAGAATGAATAAAGAATGAAGAAAAGTGAAGAGTCTGAGGAACCTGTGGGACACCATCTAGTGTACCAATACATGCACTGTGGGAGTACAAGGAGAAGAAAGAAAGGGGCAGAGAGAATATTGAAAGAAATAATGGATGAAAACTTCCCAAATTTAACAAAAGAAACGAAAATACATATCTAAGATGAGCAACAAACTCCAAAAAGGATAAATCCAAATAGGCCCACACCATGGCATATAATCAAACTGTCCAATCCCAAAGATAAAGAGAAAATTCTGAAGACCACAAGAGAGAAGTAACATGTCACATACAAGGGAGGCGCAATAAGATTAAATGCTGATTTCTCATTGGAAACCATGGAGACAAGAAGGCAAGATGTGTTAAAAGAAATAAAACAAAATAGAGTTACTATGGCTAAGAGATTTAAAATGGAGTTGGGAGGTCATTCTGGAGGCTACTTGTAGGCAGGTCTCCACCAGATATCCCAAACTGCCAAAGTGCGCAAAGCCTCAAGCAACAATGTTCCTCAAACCCCAAGGACATCCAGATACCATAAAACAAACCACAAGATAAAGGTTAACTATTGAACCTGAAGGACAATTAGAGTATCCCAAATATCTACCAACCGCATACATCTAATCTTTTCTTTTAAAAATCCTTGTCTGGAAAAGCCATGATGGGACACAATTTGGGTTGCTACCTGAATCTATGCTCCCAGAATTGCAATTATAAACTCCAAATAAATGCCTTTGTTGCCTTGCAGCTTGTTATTTCTTGGTTGACAGATGACATATTAAAAGTGCTGAGAGCAAAAAATTGCCAACCAAGAATTCTATCTTTGGCCAAAACTGTCTTTTAAACATGAGGAGAAATTAACATTCCCAGATAAACAAAAGCTGAGGGACTTCATCACCACTAAACTGGCTCTGCAAGAGATGCTAAAGAGGAGCCTGTAGTTTGAAAGGAAAAGATACTAGACAAAAGATCAAAGCCACAGGAAGAAATAAAGATTTCCGGTAAGGGTAATGACATGGGTAAACATAAATGCCAGTGTTACTGTATTTTTGGTTTTTAACTCCACTTCTTAGGCCTTACAGGACCTAAAAGGCAAATGTATAAAATGTAATGATAAATCAGTGGTTTGGGACTCATAATACCTAAAGTTATGGGGACGGTGTATAGGAATTGAATACTATTGAAGTTTGAAGTTAGTATTAAAGCAAACGAGATTGTTATAGATTTAGGATGTTAAATATAAGGCATGTAGTAACTACAAAGAAAATATCAGAGAATATGCAAGTTCACAGAAATAGAAATTACATTCCAGGTAGCTAGGGCAGAGGGCAGGGGGAATGGGGAGTTAATGCATAATGGATGTAGGGTTTCTGTTTGGGGAGATGGCAAAGTTTTAGTAATGGAAGGTGGTAAGGGTACCTCAACAGTATAAATATGAGTAATCCCATTGAATGGTACGCTTGAGTGTGCTTGAGATGGGAGAATTTTATGTTGAATATATGTTTTCACAATTGAAAAAAAAAAAAAAGAATGAGCATCTAAAGAGACAATGACAATTAAATGCAATATGTGATTGGGGAAGGGGAAAAGACCCAAAAGGACATTATTGGGACATATGAAAAAATTGGAAAATAGATTGTAAGTTTTATTTGCATGTTAAATTTCTTGAACCTGATAACTGCACTTAAGATGGTTACATAAGTGAATATCCTTGTTCTTAAGAATTATACATGGCAGTATTAAGTGTTCAAGGAGCATGATGTATACACCCAACATTCAAGTATTCAGAAAAATGGATTGACATTTAGACAGACAGATAGACAGATGGAGAGATGTACTGATAGACTGATGGATATATAGAATGATTTGGCAAATGTGGGAGAATAATTGAAATTGGTGGATTGGGGTATCTGGGGGTGAGTAGGGATATGTATTATTTTTGTAAGTGTCCTGTAAGTTTGAAATTATTTCAAAATAAAAGTTTAAAAAAGGCATGCCAGGAACAGAAAAAAAAAATTAGGAGTCTGCTACCTGACAGAACGGCTGGCACTCATGTGCATACCCTTTGTACCAAGCTCCAAAGCGAGCCACAGAGGAGGGGTATAGTCAACAGTAGCTAGTGATTTCACTACTCAGTATAGGAACCAGACAAGAGATACCAGTGACAATAATACAATATGACACATCAAAGAAGACCACGTTCTATTATAAGGGTCTTTAGATGACATCTTGAGAGGTATGTGAAAGACGCATCAGCCAATGAAACAAAGGCTCTGACAGCGGGAACAGAACCTGGCCACCCCCAGCCCCAAGGCTGATGGTTTCCCCACCAACTCTACCTATTGCCATTTCCTGCTACGACATTTCCTACAGTGGTGTCTTCTGAAGAGAAGACCAACTTCCTGCGGGTGGGGTCTTGCTTTATGTTCCTCCAAGGTCCCTACCTCACTAGGCATGCAGTAGAAGCTTGATGCCCCACTGAATAAATGCTCAGCCCCTGGCCCAGGCAGGCAAAATGGCCCCTGGCCTGTCCTCCTGAGTGAGGGTCTACTCACTTGGAAAGTCATTTTCCCCATAGTGCCATTTCAGTGTAATGCCCAAAAAGGGCAAAGGAAGCCAACCTGGTCACCCTCCTCAGCTTTAGTAGTCAACTGGGTAACAGATACCACAGAGCAATGAGGTCTTCAGGGGAGGACAAGGAGCCACCCTCTCAGGGTCAAGCAGATCAGACACCAAGACCTTTCAGGGTCACCCAGGACCATCAGGACAGGCTTTTAGATGAATCATGTGGCAGGCTGTGCCTCAGAGACATGGGGTTCCACAAAAGGTCCTCAGGGTAACAAGGCGCATTCTAAGTTTCCCCACCAAAAAGGTTATTTAAACTGAGTAACACACATCAGATCACAGTAACATTCTTCCACTGACTAAAGAGTGAAGGCAGTGAGTGTGACATCCTGCCTGGCTTTGCAGAAAGACCCAGCTTTAAGTTGGCAAGTCCATCGCAACACCTGAGAAAGGAGGCCCCAGTTACGTGCAGGGTCAGCCAGAAGCCACACTGGTTACCTTCATAGCTTTTGAAGGACTCAAAGAGCTCCACCAAGGGTTGAATGCCCAGCTGCTCGTGGTACTTGGATGCCACCTGCACACACAGCTGAAGGTTCTGTCTGATATTAGCAGACAGCATGGCATGCAGACATTCCACAGAATCCTCCACTGACAAGGAGCCAAAGAAATTTACAAGCCACTGTGAAACAAGTAAGAGTATGTCAACAATTGTGCACAAACTTGAACACTGCTAACACTGGTAAAATGTCTGGATCGTTTCTCCCGAGAGTGAAAAATATAAAGAATTTGCACGTAAGAAGATTGAAAAGCAACTATCCATCATGGTAAAAAGTGAGAGGTGGAAGTAAACCAGGGATAAGACATGGACCCAAATGGTGGCAAATGCTAGAATGTTCCAGTTAATACAAAAACCTCTTCTATAAACTGGAACACAATAGTTATTTTTGTTCTTCCTAATGGGCTTCAGATAACCCTGCTAGAGGTATCATTGTTAAAAAAAAGTTATCTCTATTCCTGTGATTAAGCTAAGTGAAACGTGGATAATGGAACGAAAAAGAGGTGATCCGAGGCTCAGAAGCTCTGTGAGCAAGGGAAGTTCAGCTGAATCAACTGCTTCTGGCAGTGTGTGAGAGCCATGACAACACGGTCCCACAAATCACAAACAGTTGGGAGTGTGGAAGAAAATCGGGAAGCCTACGACGGAAGGGGATGGCTGCCTCCCTGTGGGCGTCTGGAGTGACTGTGGAGGCCCCTTATCGTCTTACCTCAGGGCTCAGGAGGTGTGTGTGGACTACCACCCTCTTGATGTCATAGAGATCAGTGTAGTGCTCCAGCGCCCTCTGCAGGAGGCCCGCCTTTTCGCAGAGCTGGGCAATGTGGGCCCGATCATAATGGGTAAAAATCTGATTTCCCAGGATGGCATCTGCAACCTATGAAGCAGGGACCAGTAAAAAGCCTTAATGGTGGCAATGACTGCTCGGCAGCAGCTGCTCAGCCCCACCCGCCAGGTGTGGCTCTGCCTCTGCACACTCCCTAACGTGCTTCCCTGCATCTGTGCCCCGCAGGTACGAGGCAGACACTGACCACCTCTCTGAGTCCTCTGAAGCCTACCTACAGGGCTTCGTTGGGGTGGGAGAAGGGGGAGGCGCTGCCACAAAATGCCATCCCTGGGGTCAGCCCAGTTTGCTGCTGCTGCTTCCTCCCAATCACATTCTAATAGATTTTTCTGGGAAAAACCAACATGGGGGCTCACACCTAACAAGGAGGCAGAAGCCCCCTTCTTTAATGAGTTCCATCCTCAAACCAGGGACAACCCAATTAGACCTGAAAGGAACAAATCATATTTGTTTACTAGACTTTTCTAGCTGGTCAAATGTAGAAAAGGCCTGGGAGGGGGGCTTGCATTTAAAAATCAACAAACACCCCTGGAAAGAACTATGATGAGGCTTAAAATGACCTTTCCTAAGTAATGTCTGGCTGAGAACCCTGCTGCCTTGCTGCCTGCCCTGGCCCTTGGTCTCCAACAGTAACTGGTGGTGATGAGGTACACTCCTGGGGCCTCCACTTGCCCCCAGCCTCTCTTTTCCATTTCTTCTTGGAATTGTGACACTGACCAGTTGCACTACTGGCCAAACACACAGCACTCACAGACAAGTCCAACACTGCACTGCTTCTGGAATATGCACTCAGGGCTCCCCACGGAGCAAACAATCCCAAGTCCTGAGAGGAAGGTTTTATTATATCTGGCACCCACCTCTTCACCCCTGTCCTTTGTTTCCTTTAGAATCTATCTGTATTATCCTCCTTATAACCACAGTGTATTTTAGAGAACTTAGAAAACACAGATAAGCAAAGAAAGAAAAGGTCGCCCAGTGTTCTCCACCTAGAGAAGCCTGCTTAGTGTTCCAGCACCCTGTGCTCAGTGCCTGGCTGAGCTGCCTGCTCTCTCCCCGGCCCCCATCCTGCGATACTGC
>JAQZBX010093916.1:0-12093 GCA_029593785.1 Cabassous unicinctus | reverse complement strand
AAATGGTTGGGTGTCCGTCTGCCATATGGAGAGACCTGGGTTTGATCCCCGGGACCTCCCAGTAAAATAAAAAAATATATATAGAAGTCGCATGGGCTGCCAGGCTCTGTGTGTGCCGGTGAGCCACCAGGCCCCGGGAGCCATGCAGCAAGATGATGACGTAACAGGAGAGAGGCGCAGGGGAGAGTCAAGACGAGATGCTCTGAAAGCTCCAAAAACCAGGAACCGAGGTGGCGCAGGTGGCAGAATACCTCTCTCCTACATTGGAGGTCTCCAGGATCGAATCCTGGTGAAGACTGGAGGAGGAGGAGGATGAGAAGAGATGGCAGGAAACAGACATGGAGAATTGCCCAGCAAATGGACACAAAACAGCAAATGGGGAAAGGGGGGTTTAAAATGGATAAAGTAAACAAATCTAGAAAAAAAAAAAAGAGATTTAAAAAAAAAAAAGAAACCAATCAAAACAAATCAAGCAAACATATTCATCCATGTACTTCAAAATTTCACAATAATTTTGGTTTCTGGAATGAATTTGTACATTTTCAGTAAAGGCAAATTGTTTTCTTGTTTCAAGTCTGAAACACATTTTTCCTTTTGGAACCGAGTCCACACTGAGGCTATTTCTCTCCAGGTCTTTACTAAAATTTCTTCTTTAAAAGAGACACACCATAAGCCAGCTTGCTTTCACTCCACCTCTAAGCCCTTCAAGTTTAGGATGCTTACATCTGGTAACCACAGATGGCAATTACCGAAGGCACAAAGTAAGTGGAGATCTCCTTAGGCTTCTGGCTATGCTATGTAGATGACCTGAGAGTTAGTGTCTGTTGTTTTAATCCTAATAAGTTTTCTTCTTTGGGTACAAATAACCTTTTCAGAGAATTTACTCTCATTCCTCAGAAATCAGTGATCAGGAGGATACCAGGCTTTGGTTCTGAATTAGTATATGTCATTCCACTCGAAAGGAAACCCAATGTTTACGTTTTTATCTGTTGATATTTTAATTAACAATTTAAGTGCAATGTTTGCCCTGTGAGTTCAATGGGAAAAACTCTGCAAATAAACATCAGTTCCCTCTTGGACAATCACTCCGTAAATTAGTTTACTTTGTCAATAAAGTGCATGCCTATCAGGCTCTTCAAAGCAGCAGGGGTAAGGATGTTCATTTACTTAAGCAGTAGGTTCTACCATTAGCGTTTGTGATTGGTGTTAATTAGAACTGTGTGTGCGTGTCCCTGTACCACAGAGCCCACATTTTAAGAATTCTAGTAACAATCAAGCTATTAATAAATTAAATACCCATATTTGTTTGTGTTCCTTTTAAATCTAATTGAACCTTTGAGCAATGCCATCTTGTTAAACATTTGAGAGCAGGTTTCTCAGTACTATGATGGTTTAAATCATGCTTTATGCCTATTTTTTAAAACGCTTAATATAAATAGTTCACATATTCATTGAACTTTTTTCAACAATTGCAATTGGGGAGGCTTTGGATTTTAGCCATTCAGGGCAAAGTTGTTGTTGTTGTTGTTTTCCACTGTTTTTAACCTGTTTTGTTTTGTTTTTTCTTTAAGGGTCTGTGATAATTAAAATGCTTTATTTTCCCCAAAACCAAGCATTAAAAACTTGTAAATTAGATTTACTGACCTCCAGGAGTATTGAGAGCACCTTTTGAGTTATCTAAGTGCACAGTAAGGTTGTGTTAACAAAGGTAGATAATTAGAGCAATTATGTAGATAATTGAGATGATGCAGGTGGAGACTTGAGAGTAATGGGTTTAGAGAGCCGTACCAGCCATTGTGGAAAGGAGTATTTCCCTTTGACCCGAAATTTCCAGACTGGCTGCATTATTTTTAGCTCCCTATCTCCTTTACCTTAGGAGGTATAATCAAATGTTTCTCAATTACCCTGAAACTGAATGTCAAGCAAGCCATGTAATTCAAAGCCATTTTCAATAGTGCTACCATTTAGAACAATGAAAAGAAAGGAACATGGTATATATATTACTTTGTTGGGGAAAAATACTTAAATGCTTTTTTATGAGAAAGCATATGTTCCAATGGAGAAAATTCCAGAAACCTCTGAATCCAACTTTGTACTTTGTATTGGGCTTCACCTTATGAAAAACTTTTAATACTTAAAATTTGCTATACCTCTTGAAAAATACTCTATAAAACAAGCAAGAGATTCACAATTGCTGAGTTTGCTATAGTTTATTTTTGCTTAAATAGCACCATCTCTTCCAGTCACCCAGTAAAATATTCCTTAGCTGCCTGTTTTCATCCTTGTGATTTGATATGTGGATACTTAAGGATCATTTGTGACTGTGCTTGTTGCTTCTTACATCTACATGGGTACCTAGAGCTAAGAATGTCTTTTATAATTATTAGAAAAGATTAAAGAAGCTGTACAGAAATAAAAAATTCTAAGTTAGAAACAATCATTCTTCAGATCTGATTTTCTTAAAAATATTTATTGCATTTGGTATTAGGCTATGGAATTTGTCCCGTTAATGGATTTTGGTCTTAGTAGCTCCTGCTGTTTGTTTATTCCTGAAATCACACTCTCTGCTGATAGCATCCCCATCATTCTACAGTAACCATGTGGCATGCCACAATGGATTATTACAGAAGGTAGAAAAATAATCACAAAGTGGGGATACTTTCTATAATCTGAAAGGGGAACTAAAAATATCCAATTTACATGGATATCAGATTAGTTTCTAAACTGAGTGCTGGGAGTGGGGGGGAGCAGATTTTTTTCTAGAAAATAACAGATATATCTGTATTTATGCATTTTTATATGTGACACTTTCATAGTTAAGGATGCTTTCTTTTTTTCCCTGATTACTTTGAAGTCTATAGAGTGGGGTGGGGGATGGGTAGAACCAGCATGTTACCCAAACTACAGTACATTTTCCTCCTTTTAAAATAATATCTATGACCAGGGAGAAATTTCTCATACAACTACAGCATAGACGACTCTTCTTAAGTGGTAGGGAATTCAAGACATTCAGTGAGTTAAATCCCTGAAGAAAATATTTTATGTTGTGAGGAGATGGGCAGATTATTGTTTATCAGTAGATGCTTAGAATTTGCAGATATATCTGCATTTTAAAAAAATAAATTAAAAGTATTGTTTAAAAGAAACCCAGCTAGTTATTTTCATATATTGTATATAATTATATAAGCAATTTTCATCACCCATGAAAACCCTTATGACCTATTTCTGTACCTACATATGCAACAATTATTACCTAAATCAACAGTGGTTACATGTATTAATATGCTTTTTAAGTTTTTTAAGTGCCATTCATAATATGGAAAGTTTTATAACAAATTTTTAGGAGCAGATCTTTTTTGCATTTGACAACAGAGCTCTACTGAAAATTAAAAGAACAAAGAACAATATTTGGAATATATCTGAAAGGAAAAAAAATGCATCAAGCAAATATACTATTGTTTATTCATTTCAAAGTGCCTTACTTTAAATAGGATATCATGTCATGATTTCACCACTGATAGGAGTCTGCTCTATGAATTTCAACTTTGTTTTAGGACTATCAAGCCCAGACTCTTAAAATGATGACTCAGTTTTCTTAGAAAGACCAATCTCTTTTAAGACAATAAGTAGTTTTGTGGATGGCGTATTTTTGGTGACCTTAAGGGAGAAGCAATACATTTATTTACTTTTTCTTTGAGGACTTACTGTAAACCATGACATCTTTAAATTCCAAAGATCTCCCTTCCACCAGATCCACAGATGACAAGGAAATGTGTTTAAAGGGATTATTTTCAAAAGAAGGAAGGAAAGAAGAAAGGAAGAAAGGAAATGGGAGGGGGATGGAGGTATGCAGTCTGCTTCTGTGCGCTGAGAATAGGTATACTTTTATATAATATCAGAGATTTGCAGGTTTTTCATCGCCTAAGGCATGGGAAAGATAAAGCATTGATTTGGTTTTAAAGGATTTTGTAAGCAAATGTATACAAAGTGTTTATAAAGGCCCTTGGAGTATGTTGGAAAAAATTCAGAAAAGATGTTGCTGAATTTATAAATGAGTCATTAAGAGTAGCGGAGATCACAAGTGTTCCTATTTATTGTGCAATGATAAATTCTGTTTTTATATTGTGAAAAATATAGAAAGTTAGCCCCGATGGCATTGCATGAATCTGAAGGTTGCTAATATTTTCAAGTATTAATACATGTTTCCTTCACCACGGTAAAGCTACAAATCTGACTCACATCCCCATTGAAATAAGGAAGAAACTAGTTTCATTGTTAACTTGGCACTCACTAAAACTGCCAATACTCCCTTTCTTAATTTTTTTTTAGAAAAATGTATTTTAATGGATGCATACACTGTCAGTGCCTTGCTCATATCCACCCAAAACAAACCATTTTTTTCTTTTTGTTTTTGTTTTTTCAGGAGGTACCAGGGATTGAACCCACAACCTCATAAATGCAAAGTAGGAGCTCAACCACGCAGGTACACCCACTCCCCACACTTTCCTCCCCCCCCATCCCCAAAACAAACCATTTGGAACATGCTAACTAGTTTACCAACTGCTGGTACTGGAGACTCCTTGGCCTGAGAGATCTCTCTGTACTCTGGAGCCCAACTCTGATTACAAGTGAGGTGCATGAGGCAGGCTGGCAGTGCCAGATTACAAACATCCTTGGGAAGTAGCACTTAATTAATGACTGAAGGGAGTTGATAGTTTAATACATCACCTCGCTTATCCCTCAAGAGAGTGAAACCTGAGGCATGTAATCTATTCCCTTTCCCAGAGTTCCCAGAGGGGGCTTGAAGGTTTGCATCACTGCTGACTCTGAAGGTGGACACTGTTACAGAGGATAGCAGCTCTTGAGCAGAGAAATAAATAAGAAAAAAAGAATTAATAGCTCATCAAGTCCATTCTATCCATCCAATAGCATATATGTAGTAGATTCTTGAAGGATGAAGTATTATTTCCTAGTAGTGTCAAATATCCATTTTCTTGTTCTCTTCTTGCTCATTCACAAGTTAGCCTGGTCTGCTCACCACAGTTGCACATGGAAGCTGAAGAACTGTAGCAATATTAAATAATTTATATTATTCTTAATTTTTGTATACATTACCCAAATATTATATACATATTTATATTGAAGTGGGATGCATGAGGTATGATGCAGCTATTTTACATTAGCAACTAGAGAGACAAAGAATGCTAAAATTACATTTTTATTAAACTTTTTAAATTATTTAATCAAAATTTCAAAACAGTAAAACAATAAATAAAGTATTTCATGATATTTTGTAAAACAAAACAAAATGCACATCCATGTACACACCAAAAACAGCTATTAGAACTGAAAAAGGAGACTGGATAAACAGCAAACAATAGTATTCAACAAAGATGAATAAACCCTGTTGCAGAACATTGGTGTAATTTCTTAAAAGAATATTGTGTCCAATATTCAGCCAAGCATAAAGATGCTTTTCACAAAATAGACAACAATAGAAATGATAGAAAATATTTAGGCTTAATAGAAATATTTTTGAAATCTGAGGCTAGAATGGCCAAATATTTAGGGCAGATTTTTAAAAAATGATAAACTGCTATTATCTTGAACAGCAAATTGAAAATGTATATATTAATTTAATGGATAATAAAGTGAGAGAATAAATTATATAGAAATTTTTAAAGTAAATATTACTCATGAGGATTTTATCATGGAGGAAGTCATATTGAAGATCTAGTAATTATTGTAGATAGTATTGAACTGCCAAAAGAAGAAAACAGAGGAGTTTTCTGGATATTTTCTGGATCTGTCATAAGATGGAATATCTAAAGGAGGCACAAATCATATTTGTTCTTACTAAAACTCCTGGACAAATGGAATGCAGACTAAATTCTATTAAAGCAGTAAGATTTAGTTTAGACAGGATATGAAATCCACTGAAATAGTTAAATGAAACAACAGAATATCCTTAAGTAAGGAGTATCAGCATCTGTGGTGAAAATGAAATTAATTTTGAATTAGCACTCTCCACACTTGTTGAGTACTGTTACTAATGTTAGCAAAAGCTTAGAAGATAGCCCAAATATATCTAAACATGACTCTTTCAATCCTTAAAAGAAATTTTTTATACCAGAGCAGGGGATTGAACCTGAGACCCGGGACCTCATATATGGGAAGCTTACACTCAACCACTGAGCCACTTCGGCTCCCATGTCTTATTCTTTTTAATTAAATTTTTTTATAAATCCAAAGAAACAGACAAATATGCAACATGAGCAATGTACCAATAAAAGAATAAGAAAATATTCTTTTAGAACACAAAAGCAAAATTATTTGCATAACTTTGAAGGAGATGATAAAAATAAAATAATACCTCTACTAATTTCTATAACAAACATTTCCTTGCTACTATAGATCAATATATAATCTCCTTTGAAAGATTGAAAAACGTATCATTTTACTTTTTAAAAATAATAACCTGTCACTGAAGAATTTAAAGAAAAATGTCAGAAATCTTATATGCATATACATTATGGTTCAGCAAACTGTGACTCTCAGTGCAAATCCAGCCCACTGCCTCTTTTTGTAAATAAAGTTCTATTGGAACACAGCCAGGCACATACATTTAGGTATTATCTATGGCCGCTTTTGCACTGGGAATCAGAGTTGAGTAGTTGTAACAGGACATCATGTCCCACAAAGTCTAAATTATTTCCTATCTGGCCTTTTACAGAAAAAGTTTGTCAAACCTTTCTCTACATAGTGCTTGAAGAAACAATGAAAAATGCAATATAAGCAACAGCAATTTTCATGTTAAAACTTAGCATTATTGGCAATAGATCACAGATTAGAACATTTTTATCACAACATAATTAGGAAATGTGCTAAATGATGATATGAATAATGAACTAAATATAGATATGATAATCTATGTTGTTATTTATTAAAATTTATGCAATCAGAGGCAATTTATTTTATTTCTATTTTGTCTATTATTTTATTCATTGTTAGTTTTAAATAATTATAAAATGTAAAAATTATAATGATCTATGTCTTTATTTCATTACTTATACAAACATTGTTGGTCTGTTACCCACGAAATGCATCATAGTAGTAAAATTCAGTCATCTTTGATATTTTGCCCGCCTTTAGTCGTAAAGCCATAGCTTTACACATATTTCATAATTTTGCTTTGTATAGAGATATATTTGTCAAGGCAGAGGCTAAATATTTTATTTAACAGTTAGCTTGATTTATAACATTAAATATTTAGACACATGGTATGTGGCCTTCATTAGTACTCTTTAACCAGGGCCTATAAATGTTAGGGCTGAGCTTATCCCTCCATCTCCCAGATCAGCCTTTCAAAGCCTAACACTAACACTACTACCATTTTCTGGGACATCCATGCAAATATAAGTATGCATATACTGGCATATAAAGTTGCATTTACTCTTCTAGGTTGCCATTAATATTAAAGAGAATCATAACGTCTCCTTACCCTAATCCCTATAGAAGTTGCTAGAGCCTCAAAGATCATAATACCAATGGGAGCTGCAAGGTTCCCATTGTGTCCAAACATCCCCTACCAGGTACATTAAATAGTCTTTCTTCTGAGAGTCACAATGTTTTGTCCATACTGATATTATAACATTTCTTTCTTTTTTGTCAGGATTATTTCTGTATCACATTGTGATTTTTTTTTTTTAATCATGTTTTCTTTTTCACTTTTTTTATTTTTTAAAAGATAGTTTGATTACATAAATGTTACAGAGAATATATAGGGTATTCCCATATGGCCCGCTCCCCACACCTCCCACATTTTCCCACATTAGCAACATCTTTCATCAAGGTGGTACATTCATTGCAATTGATGAATACATTTTGGTGCATTACCACTAAGCATGGATTATAGTTTACGTTGTAGTTTTCACTCTCTCCCATTCGACTCTGTAGGTTATGGCCAGATATAAAATGGCCTGTATCTGTCGTTGTCATTCAGGATGATTCCCAAGTCCCGAAAATGCCCCGCTTTTACACCTGTTTTTCCCTCTCCCTATAATCATATGGTTTTAAAGAGTCTTGGATGTATCCTGCAAAATGGAGGACTCTTGTTTCTTAAACTTGAAAAGGATGTGTATGTGTGCCTAAGTTTTGTAGTTGAAGTAGTGCAGTGAAGAGTTTGTGAGATGTGGGAAAGTACCCAAATGGGAAGAAACCAGAGACAGAGTGCTTTATGCCTGGAGGAATGGCATAGAAAACCTGACTGACCCTCACTTCCAACCACCATAGGAAAGAGGTAAGGGTCAGTTGATACCTGATAGAGATCTTAAAGTCTTTGGTGGTAGGGTGTGGGATGTAAACCCTTTCTCCATTTCTACCACTTACTTTTCATTGAAAACTGCTCTTTATTTATTTATTTGGGGTGAGAGGGTATTTCTGGGGAAAACCAAGAAATATTTTAGTACAGCATAGAATTTGCAGCAGAGTAAAACTGGACAGTGTAGGTGGGGACGCCTGACATCTTGATAGCCTATTTCATGTGCCTGTTTTTCTTTCCAAAATCTGTAAGTTTGAAACCCCAAGGGGTGTGTCTTACTCTTCCCTACATCCCCAATTTCACAAAGATACCTTGGATACAATTATGCAACCATTAAGCATTTGGTCTTTTGTTGAATGGACCAGCCTCTAATCCCCAGAAAATGTCATGAGTGAAGTTGACCTTCCATGCATACTAAAGATATAATGAAGAAATCTGCGATTTTAGGTTGGGTGGCACACAAACACTATCACTCCTTATTTAAAATATAGACATAGGTATCAGCAATTCTCTGTTTAGTGCAATACTGGAGTTAAAAACTCCATTGTGATAAGTTGGTGTCCCTACACACCTAATTCATAGGAAGTGATTTACGTATTGAAAAGACACTCACTCATTTTACAATTCCTGTTCTTTTACAATATACTAATAAGTACCACTTTGGAAGAATCACACAAAAGTCATTTTAGTCTTTGCAATGAATTGAAACCGAAGCATTATGGAATCATTGCAAGGATTCCTCATTTTTGAATTTGATGTTCTCAGCATTTAAATGGTACCTCTTGAAAAGATTCATACCTTTTGAAAAAAAGATCAATTTCAAATCTGTGAAGAGAATATGGAGACATTAATGCCTCTGAAAGAAATCTTGAAATGCATGATTGGTTTATAGAAACAGATCGTGTAGTACGATCTTATCTCTATGCCACTAACCTTTTTTTCTATATCTCAGATTGTTTTTGATAGAATGCTCTGCTCATGGAAATGCAAACATCCAAGTGAAAAATAGATTTTTTTAAAGATCAGAAGGAACAGCTTTCCCATAAAATATGGGGTTCACTGAATTTCCAGGCACACAGAATTTTTTTATTGTATGTGAATTTTTTATGAACCAACATTCAGAAAAGTGGTTCCATGGGCCTAAAGGGAATATAAAGTGTCAGATTATATTGAATGAGTGAGAGATAATAATGATAAAAATAATAGCTGAAATTTATCCTGGGTTTTTCTTCTAAAGCGCTCAAAGCATTTCACATATATGGAGATTTATTTTTCACCCAGTAGGAAGGGTGTTTTGCAGGAGGATCCTGACCCATCAGGAGGCCATAGGGAAGTAGTTTCATTATCCCTTGGTGGCAAGCTGTGTAGGAAGAATATTTATCTTCATAGGGCCTGAGATGAAGTGAAACATACATAGTCATTCCGATCATATAGTCTTAGAGTCCCTAGGGCCCTATTTCAGGGTCTATAAGGGGGTTTAAGTAAAAACACTGACAGTAAATAAATATGAAAATGCTGCTAAAGTATTTCCTCCTCCTCCTTGAATTCTCAAGGTGCACATCTCTTAACCCTATTGATCTATCCTGACTGTGGGCTTTTCTTGGGTAGTAGAGAAGTAAGGACTTTTGTGCTAGGCATTTCCCAAGATTGCCTTCAGACTGGGCAATAGAAAGAAGGCAGGTTTAAGGCCAAAGGATCAGTATTTACAATGGAAAGTACTGTGTGTACCAAATAATTAATGCTTGACATGAGAAATCAGACTAAGCAAAACCTCATACAAACCATTAATGTTCAAATGAGAAGAAATAAATTAGTAACCTTATTGACTCAAATTAGAGTTGAGCCAAACCACTGATAAAGTGTGCCTTAGGGTCCTTTCTGTTTTAGAGTAAAGCATGAAAGGGCTACGAGATTTGTCCCCATTCCTCCAGTTATGTCCGTGCTCTGCCTCCCACGTGTTAATTGACACACCAAACCCAAAAGGGCTGTTCTTTGCTCCTGAGAAAGAGAAGTTATTAATAATATTAATTTATTTGCCATGCTCACTTTTCAACTTTAAATGACTAAATAAAGGAAGTTTCTTTAATGACGAAATTTTGTATAACCTCCATACTCAGCTACTTTAGAATATCCTTAACATCTTTTTGTTCACCTTGCCTCTGAATGAACATCTTCCCGCATTAGCATTCTCTCTGCTTCATGGCAGTTATATTAATTACTAGATCATTCTTAATGTTCACGTGTAAACATCCTTCATTATAATGAACTGCCTTTCCCTTCCAATTAACCACTGGCCTTAGCTTTGCCTTCTAGGGCAACATACATAGGACGAAATCCTTTCTTGTGACAGTCATTTTCATATCTGAAGATAGCAACTCCATCATTCTCCTAGTTCATATTTTTTCCAAAAAAAAAATGTATTTCAATGGAACAAAAGTAAAGTGGCTTCCTTTAAGTTTAAATTAAAATTAGGAAAAGTACATTAAATCTCACATCTATATTGAGGAATTTTAAAAGAAGTGGTGGGTGGCCAAAGAGTCTTTCAGCATGAGGCATGAGAAGGATCCAACATCCAACCACAGCTGAGCCACTAAACTGTTGACTTGCCTTGAACAAGTGTTTTTGCCTTATGAACCCTTTTTTGAGTTTGAAAACTAAGATGATTGGGCTAGGTGACTATTCTGGTTTCTTCCAATTCTAAATGTCAAGTCTTCAACCTTTATATATGAAAAACAGTATCAGGCTTACTTTCTCACTGGAAATTCTATTCTGTTTGTAGTTGGCAGTTGGTAGCTCTAATCCATGCATTTCAAGCAAATTCTAAAGACCCTGAACAAACTAGACTAGGATCTTACAACTCCACAAGTCTAAAGATGAATAACATGAAATACCTCCACTTGTATATTTCCAGGAATTTTAAGCAAATTTGTGAAAAAGTGAATTAAACAGATTTTGGGACCTATGAAGGCTCTAAGATTCTAATCTGATTTATCCAAGATAATACCATATTTATTAAATTAATTAAAATAGTCTCTGGGGGTTGTTTGTTTTTCTTTTGGTTGGTGGGAAGGGAAAAATTAGTTTTGGTTGTTTTTTTTTTTAGTATATTTGCCTTTTATGTGAGCTTATATAAAGACCAGCTCTAAGTTATTTGTCACCTAGTGACTGAGTGTATTCTATTGGAGCGTCATGGTTTGAGTGTAGCTCTCTTTGTAGAGATGAAATGTGAGTAAGATACGAAGGACACAGTTATTTTAAAGCATCAGATTTTAGTAAACCAAGGGGCAGAACTCAAATCTTCTAACTCTAACTTAGCTTTTTTTCTGTTACAGTAATAGAATGCTTCCTGGAGTCTATAGAAAATTAATTATTCCTCATTGTGAGATTATTTGTATCACTTGAGATAAAATGTTGCATTTTGAAACTTATAGCAAAATCAGACTAACCAGCTGAAGCTAAAGTTGCAATATTTTCAATTCAGGAGTATGAAGTGATAGACAAAATCTCTCTTCTCTCTTCTAAAGAATCACTGTGCAATAAGGTTGAGGGAGAAGAAAGCAGTACTCTATGTCCAACTGGATGCTCCAGTATCTTTTGCTAAGACTCATTTCCAATTTTTGTTTGGTGTGTTTTTTTCCTCTCTGCTACTTTCCTACGGCACTACTAATAATCTCTTGAACACTGCACAGATGTTTTCCCCATTCTGTGGCATACTTATTTTTCAAGTGGCTTCCGAGAGCAGATGTTCCCATGTGTCTTTGTAACTTCTTTTC